>ML832127.1:49037-65314 GCA_009831015.1 Picea engelmannii | reverse complement strand
CTACTTCTGAGGTGTCCAATAATGGTGGGAAATAAGGGCGAAGGAGATCCACGTTGAACACTGGGTGCAGACCAAGGAAAGGAGGAATGTTGAGCTCAAAAGAATTATCCCCCATGGCCTTGGTGATAGTGTACGACCCATAACAGAGTGGGTGAAGCTTCCGATGGGGTCCTGTAAGGCATTCTTTCTGCAAGTAAAACCAAACTTTGTCGCCCACCTGAAACTTATGCGGCACCTGATGTTGATCATGGTGCTGTTTGTACTTGTCATTGGACTTCTGTAGGATATTCTGAACCTATTGGTGGATGTGATAGATCCTCTCAATGAAACAGGTGGTTTTTTCAGCTTCGGTTGGAGTAGGAGATGAGTCGGTCAAGGTGATCGCAAGGGGAAGTGCAACATCTATGGGTCCCAATGGTTGGAATCCCAACCCCACTTGAAAGTGGCTGTGGCCAGTTGAGATATGCAGGGCTCGATCATAGCTATGTTGGACATAGGGAAGAATATCATCCCATGTGCAAGGGTGCTTTGAATTATACATCTGAAGGATATGCACAATCATTTGATTTACAACCTTGGTTTGGCCATCTATCTGGGGGTGGAAGGCCATGGATTTGGTGAGCTTGGTGTCCAACAATGACTAGAGGATAGACTAGAATGTGCTGAGAAATCAAATATCCTGATCTGAGACAATGGTTTGTGGGACTCCAAAATGTACCCAGACTCGTTCAAAGAAGAGCTTGGCAGTAGCCTCTGTCGTGATGCTCTTCTTTCAGGCAACCAAAATCTCCATCCTAGAGAAGCGATCAACAACCACAAAAACACAGTCATTTCCCTGCTTGGTGGATGGGAGGCCCAACATGTAGTCCATTAAGATGGATTCCCATGGCCTATCAGGAGTAGGAAGAGGGGTGTACAAGCCCTATTTCTTAGTGGTCGGTTTGGAAACAGTGCAGGCAGTGCAAGACCTGATATACTTGCTGACCTCCTGTTGAAGTTTCAACTAGTAGAAATGTTTTTGTAGCATCACCACTATCTTTTCAATGCTGAAGTGTCTTTCCATGCGAATGTAGTGGGATTCCCATATCATCTTCACTCGCTCACTTGATGGAACAAATATATGGCCCATACGTGTGGTATACCTAGGGAGGTAATATGGGGTACCTAGGGAGGTACCCAATGGGAATGTAATTATGTGTTAATCATTTAATATATGGGAATGTGGTCATTCAATGTAAGGTGGACTAGGTCCACTATATTAATAAAGGCCCACTATGGTAGTTGGATGTAATAAATGTGAGAAGGCTCTCTTGAAGGTTCCTAGGAGATAGGGAGAGCTATATAAAGAAGTCTAAGCAATGTAATGAAAGAGAGTGAAGAATATTGTGATTGTACAAGAAAGGATTGCTTGAGGAGTTTTATCCTTCCATAAGGATTAATATATGGTGTTACCCTACCTCAAGGGTTTTTTCTATTTCTTGTGTTCATTGTTATGGTGAATGATTTGTAGATCTATTCAGGTACTTAACAATACGACACAACAACCCATCCTAAAGATGGAAATTATCGACAACTGTGTTTTCACCCAATATTTGGTAGGTGGTGGCGAAGTTAGGGTCTGTCTCATAGAGTTGGGGCCATCCAGATGTATCATGGCTGCAAGCATCTAGCACCATGGTGAGTGCTACAACTGGCGGTCTGCTGAGGCAATCAACGACATGATTGGTGCTTCCTATTTTATACTTGATGTTGAGGTGGAATTGCTGCAAGTATGTGGACCACTTTTGATGGTAGTCATTCTGCAATTTTCCCTGTGTCTGCATGAACTGCAGTGGCTTATGATCACTGTGGATGACTGTCTCCTTCCAAAGAATGTAATGTCTCCACTGGTAGCATGCTTGCACAATGGAGTACATTTCTTTGTCATAAGTAGGGTACTTACAGATAGTATCTAAAAGTGTCTCACTATGATAGGCCACGGGGTGGCCGTGCTGAGTGAGACCGACACCCACATCATAGTCTGAAGCATCTGTCTCGATCTCAAAAGGATGCTGCAGGTCTGGTAGTGAAAGTACTGGGGCTGAGCACAAGCGCTGCTTCAAATCATCGAACGCTTGTTGTTGGGACTGGCCCCAAACAAATTTCTCCTTACCACCACCCCTGTTTATTTGGCTGAGGGCCCATGCAATATGGGAGAAACCCAACATGAACTTGTGGTAGAAATTGGCAAGGCCCAAGAAGGTCCAAAATGCAGAGAATGTTGTTGGTGCTGGCCAGTCACAGATGACTTGGATCTTGGCTAGATCCACATGTATGCCATGCTGATCATTGATGTAGCCCAGGTAATGGATCCTGTCCATGCCAAAGGAGAATTTTTCCAAGTTGGCATATAGCTTGTGCTTCCGCAGGGTGTGCAAAACCTGCTGAATATGATGCAAGTGTTTGGCCCAAGTCTTGCCATAAATTAGAATGCCATCCAAATACACCACTACAAAAGTATTGGTGAATGGTTGCAGGATGTCATCCATAATCCTCATGAAAGTGGCTAGAGAATTTGTCAAACCAAAGGGCATGACCAACCATTCAAAAAATCCTTCCTTTGACTTGAAGGTGGTCTTCCATACATCTGTCTGTTCTATCAGGACCTAGTGGTAGCCAGACTTCAGATCAATCTTACTGAAGTATTTGGCCCTTGTGAGTTGATCAAGGAGGTCATCAATTTGGGGAATCGGGTATCGATTTCTGACTGTGATTTTATTCAGATCCCAGTAATCAATACAGAGTTGCCAGGTCCCATATTTCTTCTGTACCATCACGATTGGGCTCTCCCAAGGTGATGAGTTGGGGCAGATGTGCCCCTTGTGGAGAAATTCTTGGATCTGTCACTTGATCTCCTCATTCTTTAACAAAGAGTGATGATAGATTGTCCCATTGGGTAGCGGTGTGCTGGGGTTTAGATCAATGGGGTGCTTGACCTGGAAATGCAGAGGTACCCCTGTAGGTGAGGAGAAGATATCCGAGTATTCTTCCATGACCTTATCTACTTGCTTCTGCTGTGTGGAGAGGTCGTCTGCAGAGACACTGGATGTGGCTGTGATCTTTCACTTATTATAAGAGTGAATCATGAAGAAGTCAAAATTCCTCATCTAAGATATGACCTTCCTGCATTGCTTAGCATAGATCAAGGAAATAACACTAGGTGGGACTGCCTCGGGTATCCTATACAATTTCCTGTTCAAAGTAATAATAACACTACAAGGCCTAGAATCATATACAACATGATGTTTCCATAAATAAGGTTGGCCCAAAAGAACATCACAAACTTCGAGAGGAGAAACATCACACAATACTTCATCTTTGAAGGGCTTGATGTCGTATGACAGTCGACACTGTTGGCTGATGCGGAGATCACTTCCCTTGCAGAGCCATCCAATGGTGTACAGTTGTAGGTGCCACATTGTTGGCAGGGCCAATCGCTTGATGAACTCTATTGAGATGAGGTTCTTCTAGCTACCGCTATTAATGATGAAGTGCAATGGGGTGCCTTTTACCCACATCTGTGAATGGAAGAGGTGCTCTCCTTCTTCTGGCTCATCTGGTTCACCAGGCTGGAGCTTGGTGGTAGCAATGGTGGCACTAGGTTCTGCGTCAATGATCCATCTTCCCCTTTTTGGTTCTAGCTCAGAGTCATAATTTGCATCTAATTCAGAGGCTTTCACTTTGGCCACCAGTGACTTCTTTGAGTGACAGTCCCCAGTGTTATGCCAAGGGATCTTATGGAAGTCACACCACTTCCCAATATCTTTCTTTATCTTTCTGGTGTCCTTCTTTGCTTGCGGCTTGGACTGGTTTTCCTGATACTATCCATATTTTCTCTGTCCTTTTTTTGATGGGTTGCGACTGCCCTTTCCTAGATTTTGTTGTGAGGGGTTTCCAGGCCCAAATTGCCGCACCTTTTGTTTGAGCTTTTGCTCGATTTTGACGGCATATCAGTAGGCCGTGTCCAAGGATGAGATGTCCAGAAGTTACATTTTGGTATGGATGTATCTATGTAGAGCACCGCGATACTTGAGCACTAGATGTCGCTCCAAATATTTGATACCCAACTTGGTGTGCAAGGTATGGAAGATATTTGTGAAATCTAGCACTGCTTGGTCTCTTTCTTGCCGCAGTGTCGTCCATTTGGTATACAGGTGATTGTAACTTCTGACAGGGTAGTATTGTTCCTTAATATCATCCCTAGAGGATTTCCAGGTGGCCATGACCGAAAATAATGAGGTTTCCTCTATTTCCTTTTGCTCACAAAAATTTTCCCACCAATCTTTGACATGGGGAATGACTTTTAAGAGTGCAAAAGTAATATTTTCTTTATTTGACAAGTTATGGACAGAAAAATACCCTTCTAGTAGATTCAACCACTTTTCTACAACATCTGTGTCTATCTGACCTTCAAATATAGGAATATAGAAGTTTATTTGTACCTTGAAGGAGGCAGCGCCTCCGTTCGAAGAAGATGCGTCGCCTGTTGGTAGCCACCAAAGGATTTGTGCGAGACTATCCATCATCTCGTTCCTCTATTGCATGAGGGCTTCCTCAATCAACAGTTTGAAAGGATCTCCTATCCCTTCATATTTATTTTCACCTTCCATGGGAGGTCGCTTGGGTGTGTGAGATCTTGTTTCCTCAAGAGAAACAAGCTCGAGACCCAACTCTTTGTACTCTGACCTTGTTGGGGACATGCATTAAGACGACAAGGAGCAGACTGCTATGACACCACTGATATGGATTTTATGAGTAGAATGAAATGAATATATATTATTAACAGGTGCTTAACATAAAATAACAGAGATACAGTAAAACTGGTTTTCTATTCAATAACGAAATAAGCTGAAACTATAAAATGCAGTAGAAACAAGCTTGTTGGAATGGTGGTGGATTATCTCTGAAAAGAGATGTGAAAAAAGCGCACATTCACAAGAAGAAGGTTACAATGAGGATCTAAAGGCATTTTTACAGTAAGCAAGAATTCCAAAAACCCTAGACATCCAAAAAACTAACCCTAGGAGATGAAGCCCCAAAAGTCATGTGGACCCCGTTTGGGTAAGTTAGTACATCAACTTCCCGGGGTCGTAACTTTTTCATACGATATATGTTTTAGGCGTGTGATATCCCGTTGGAAATATATCATCGAGGAGATTAATTTTGGGGGCTTGATGAAGGTATCCTGAAAAACCTTCATTTAGGCCCTCAAAATGGCCCTAGAAGTTAAAACTGCTGAAAATAGTAAATTGCCAAAATTGTTAGAAAATTGTTTTGAGCCAGTTGGAAAAGGTGGGTGGCCACTGATATCCATCTATATCAATCCTCCCTCCTTAGGAAGCAATGGTCTCCATTGCGTTGAAGTCCCCCATCAGATGAGGAAATTTCTACTGAATTTGGCCATGGGTGAGCCACTTGCCTTGGTGCAGGAGCTACCCTGCTTTGACGACTTCATAAAGATGGATCCTTTGTTGTCGAGTGCCCTTGATTTGTCTATCCACAATATGATCATTGGACTCCTGTTGTAGGTAGTCGAGGTTGAGATCTTTTGGTTTCAGTTGTTATTCTACTTCTGAGGTGTCCAATAATGGTGGGAAATAAGGGCGAAGGAGATCCACGTTGAACACTGGGTTCAGACCAAGGAAAGGAGGAATGTTGAGCTCAAAAGAATTATCCCCCACGGCCTTGGTGATAGTGTACAACCCATAACAGAGTGGGTGAATCTTCCAATGGGGTCCTGTAAGGTGTTCTTTCTACAAGTGCAACCAAACTTTGTCTCCCACCTAAAACTTATGCAGCACCCGATGTTGATCATGGCTTTGTTTGTACTTGTCATTAGACTTCTGTAGGATATGATAAACCTATTGGCGGATGTGATGGATCTGCTCAGTGAACCGGATGGCCTTTTTATCTTCAGTTGGAGTAGGATATGAGTCGGTTGAGGTGACCGCAAGGGGAAGTGAAACATCTATGGGTCCCAATGGTTGGAATCCCAACCCCACTTGAAAGGGGTTGTGGCTGGTTGAGATATGCAGGGATCGGTTGTAGCTATGATGGACATAGGGAAGGCTCTCATCCCATGTGAGAGGGTGCATTGAATTATACATGCAAAGGATATTCAAAATCATTCAATTTACAACCTTAGTTTGGCCATCTGTCTGAGGGTGGAAGGCCGTGGATTTGGTGATCTTGGTGTCCAATAGAGACCAGAGGCTCGACCAGAATGTGGTGAGAAATCGACTATCCCGATCTGAGACAATGGTTTGTGGGATTCCAAGATGTACCCAGACTCATTCAAAGAAGAGCTTGGAAGTGGCCTCTGCTATGATGCTCTTCTTCCAGGCAACTAGAATTGCCATGTTAGAAAAGCGATCAACAACCAAAAAAACACAGTCATTTCTCCGCTTGGTGGACAGGAGGCCCGACATGTAGTCCATTGAGATGGATTCCCATGGCCCGTCAGGAGTATGAAGAGGGGTGTACAAGTCCTATTTCTTAGTGGTCGGTTTTGTAATAGCGCAGGCAGTGCAAGACCTGATATACTTGATGACCTCCTGTCGAAGTTTCGGCTAGTAGAAATGTTTTTGTAGCATCACAACTGTCTTTTCAATGCTGAAGTGTCCTTCCACCCAACTGTAGTGGGCTTCCCAGATCATCTTCGCTCGCTCACTTGATGGAACATAGATATGGCCTAGATGACACAACAACCCATTATGAAGATGGAAATTATTGACAACTACATTTTCACCCAACATTTGGTAGGTGGTGGTGAAGTCAGGGTCTGTCTCATAGAGTTGGGGTCATCCAGATGTCTCATGGCTGCAAGAGTCTAGCACTATGGTGAGTGCTACGAATGACAATCTGCTAAGGAAATCAACAAAGCGATTGGTGATTCCTGTTTTATACTTGATGTTGAGGTGGAATTGCTGCAAGTATTTGGACCACTTTTGATGGCGGTCATTCTGCAATTTTCCCTGTGTCTACATGAACGACAGTGGCTTATGATCACTATGGACAACTGTCTCCTTCCAAAGAATGTAATGTCTCCACTAGAATCATGGTTTCACAATGGAGTACATTTATTTTTCATAAGTAGGGTACTTACGGACAATATCTAACAATGTCTCACTATGATAGGCCACGTGGTGGCCACGCTGAGTGAGAATGAAACCCACAACATAGTTTGAAGCATATGTCTCGATCTCAAAAGGATGCTATAGGTCTAGTAGTGAAAGTATTGGGGTTGAGCACAAGCACTTCTTCAAATCATCAAACGCTTGTTGTTGGGACCGGCCCCATGCAAATTTCTCCTTACCACCACCCTTTTTTATTTGGCTGAGGGCCCATGCAATATGGGAGAAACCCAACACGAACCTGTGGTAGAAATTGGTAAGGCCCAATAAGCTCCAAAGCTCAGTGAGTGTTGTTGGGGCTGGCTAGTCATGGATGACTTAGATCTTGGCTGGATCCACATGTATTCCATGTTGATCAATGATGTAGCCTAGGTAATGGACCCTATCCATGCCGAAGGATCATTTTTCCAAGTTGGCGTATAGCTTATGCTACCACAGGGTGTGAAAAACTTGCTGAATATGCTGCAAGTGTTCAACCCAAGTCTTGCTGTAAATTAGAATGTCATCCAGATACACCACTACAAAATTATTGGTGAATGGTTGCAGGATATCATCCATAATCCTCATGAAAGTGGTTGGAACATTTTTCAAACCAAAGGGCATGACCAACCATTCCAAAAGGCCTTCCTTTGACTTGAAGGTGGTCTTCCATACATCTGTTTGTTCTATCGGGACCTGGTGGTAGCTAGAATTCAGATCAATCTTACTAAATCATTTGGCCCCCGTGAGTTGATCAAGGAGGTCATCGATTTGGGGAATTGGGTACCAGTTTTTGACTGTGATTTTATTCAGAGCCCGATAATCAATACAGAGTCGCCAGGTCCCATCTTTCTTCTGTACCAGCATGATTGGGCTACCGCAAGGTGATGAGCTAGGGTGGATGTGCCCCTTGTGGAGTAGTTCTTGGATCTATCACTTGATCTCCTCATTCTCTAACAAAGAGAGATGATAGACTATCCCATTGGGTAGTGGTGCACCAGGGATTAGATTGATGGGGTGCTTGACCTGGCAGTGCAGAGGTACCCCTATAGGTGAGGAGAAGATATCCGAGTATTCTTCCATGACCTTATCTACTTACTTCTATTGTGTGGAGAGGTCGGCCGGAGAGACCCTAGATGTGGCTGTGATATTTTGCTTATTCTGAGAGCGAATCATGAAGAGGAAAAACTTCCACATCTGAGAGATCACCTTCCTGCATTTCTTAGCAGAGATCAAGGAAATAGTACTAGGTGGGACTGCCTCGGTTGTCCTGTACAATTTCCTATTCAAAGTAATAATAACACTACAAGGCCTAGACTCATATAAAACATGACGTTTCCATAAATAAGGTTGGCCCAAAAGAACATCACAAAATTTGAGAGGATCAACATCACACAATACCTCGTCTTTGAAGGGCTTGATGTCATACGATAGTCAACACTATTTGCTGACACAAAGATCGCTTCCTTGGCAGAGCCATCCAATGGTGTACAATTGTGGGTGTGACATTGTTGGCAGGGCTAGCCTCTTGACGACTTCTGCTGAGATGAGGTTCTTTTGGCTACTGCTATCAATGATGAAGTGCAGTGGGGTTCCTTTTACCCACATCTGTGAATGGAAGAGGCGCTCTCCTTCTTCTAGCTCATCTGGTCCACCAGGATGGAGCTTGGTGGTAGCAACGGTGGCACTGGGTTCCGCATCAATGATCCATCTTCCCCTTTCTGGTTTTGGCTCAGAGTCATAATCTGCATCTGATTCAGAGGCTTTCACTTCAGCCACCAATGACTACTTTGAGTGGCAGTCAGCAGTGTTATGCCAAGGTCTCTTATGAAAGTCGCACCACTTCCCGGTATCTTTCTTTGTCTTTCCGGTGTCTTTCTTTGCTTGCGGATTGCACTAGTTGTCCTGATACTGTCCATATTTTCTCTGTCCTTTGTTCGGTGGGTTGGGGACGCCCTTTCCTAGATTTTGTTGTGTGGGGTTCCCAGGCCCAAATTGTCGCGTCTTTTGTTTGATCTTCTGCTCGATTTTGACGACATATCGGTAGGCCACGCCCAAGGATGAAATTTCCAGAAATTCCATTTTGGTTTGGATGTATCTATGTAGAGAACCGTGATACTTGAGCACCAGATGTTGCTTTGAATATTTGATACCCAACTTGGTGCACAAGGTATGGAGGATATTTGTGAAATCTGGAACTGCTTGGTCTCCTTTTTGCCACAGTGTGGTCCATATGGTATACAGGTTGTCATAACTTCCGATAGGGTAGTATTTTTCCTTAATAGCATCCCTGAAGGATTATTAGGTTGCCATGACTGAAAATAGTGAGGTTTCCTCTATTTCCTTTTGCTCACAGAAAGTTTCCCACCAATCTGTAACATGGGGAACAACTTTGAGGAGCACAAAAGTAATATTTTCTTTATTTGAAAAGTTATGGACAGAAAAATACCCTTCTAGTAGATTCAACCACTTATCTACAACATATGCATCTATTTGACCTTCAAATATAGGAATATCAAAGTTTATTTGTACCTTGAAGGGGGCGGCGCTTCCGTTCAAAGAAGATGCATCACCTGTTGGTAGCCGCCGGAGGATTTGTGCGAAACTATCCATCATCTTATTCCTTTGTTGCATGAGGGCTTCCTCAATCAATAGTTTGAAAGGATCTCCTATCCCATCATCTTTCTTTTCTCCTGCCATGGGATGTCGCTTGGGCATGCGAGAGCTTGTTTCCTCAAGAGAAACAAGATCAAGACCCAACTCTTTGTACTCTGACCTTGTTGGGGACATGCATTAAGACGACAAGGAGCAGACCACTCTGATACCTTTGAACTGGATTTTATGAGAAAAATGAAATGAATACAGATTATTAACTGGTGCTTAACACAAAATAACAGAGATATAGTAAAACTGGTTTTCTACTCAATAACGACATAAGCTGAAACTGTAAAATGGAGTGGAAACAAGCTTGCTGGAATGGTGGCGGCTTATCTCTGAGAAGAGATCTGATGGCAGTGCGCATTCACAAGAAGAAGGTTACAATGAGGCTCTAAAGGAATTTTTACAATAATCAAGAATTCCAAAAACCCTAGACATCCAAAAACCTAACCCTATGAGATGAAGCGCCAAAAGTCATGTGGGCCTTGTTTGGGTAAGTTAGTACATCAACTTCCCGGGGTTGTAACTTTTGCATACGATCTCCGTTTTAGGTATGTGATAGCCCATTGGAAAGGTATCATCGAGGAGATTCATTTTGGGGGATAAATCATGCCATAAACTATAACTGAGGAGCTTGATCCCAAAAAAACTTCATTTAGGCCCTCAAAATGGCCCTGGAAGTTAAAACTGCTAAAAATAGTAAATTGCCAAAATTGTCAGAAAACTGTTTTGAGCTAGTTGGAAAAGGTGGGTGGCCACCAATATCCATCTCGATCAAATACAAGTTAGCCTCTATTGAGAGTAGCACAGTGCACCTTGCATTCCAACTGATAGCAGGGTAATTGGTACGTAAAAACAGACCAACTCAAGTATCATGCTTCGTAGTTGACCTCGCAAGAAAATGCACAGAGGGACTATAGATGAACTGGGTGAAGTACCTAGTCAACCGGCTCGAGATTGATTGCAGAGAATCCCATGATTAGGGGAATGAATTCCATTTTAGCTGGATGCTAATACCGATCACTTTTGTTGCATGGGAGCTACTAGAAGGTGCAACCTTCCCAGACCTTGACCCTTTTGATGCCTTAGCTGCGAAGTTTAGTACTTTATGGTACTCGAACGATATGAACAAACAGTGGAAATCAAATGCCATTTTTCATACATACTATAACCAACTAAAAAAATCCATATAGGGTAAACCTCACATAACTCTGAACACTTTACAAAGGTTCCGACCTCTGATAAAGTTCAGCATGGATCACCACTTTATATACCTAACTCCACGTGCTGATGAACACTAGGAATAGTTTCAGTCCTATTATAAGATGATAGAAGAAGACCTGGAAGAAATCACCAAGGAATGGTCGAAAGACCTCCTTATCTCAGCAGATCCAACAGATATGTCCGACATCGATAGCTATGCAAAATACACCTGGGCCCAGTAAGGTGAAAAAAACTGAGAATATAAAGAAAGGTGAGGAAATCTAGGACATCGACAATAGATCTGTAAGGATGAATTCCACCACACCTGATCATGGAGGTAATAATGAAGACTTCAAAGAAGTTGAAAAAAGGATAGAGGACGAAGTAGAGATCATAAAGAAATAAAGGGTTCACCTCCAGAACCTTCTTCCAAGAAGAAGTCGAAAGCATCTGTGACTAAACTGATGACCACACTCACCCCAGACGACTTCAACTTTCTCCTTGTGACTATGAATGAAGTTATCAAAGAGATAATAGAAAAACAGGTAGCCAAGAAAGAGGCCATGTACAACAGAATTGAAATCGAGCTCCAATGATTAAAGAAAGCACTTCAATCGAGTCGCGCAACTTCAACTGCGCCCCCTCCAAAAGGAATGACAAAAGCAGGAGATGAACCGGTTCAACTCCATAGGATTGCTAACACAGTCGAGGTACACCTTTGGAAAGTAGAAGAAGAAAAAATGCAGGCCACCTAAGCCCTAAAGCAAGCACAAGAGGAAATCATAGAGCAACACTGAGATGCACAACAAGAGAAAGAGGCCATCCAAGTGAAATTTGACGAAGATAGTGCAAAAGTCCAAAAGGAGAAGGAGCATCTTCTCGTGAAGCAAGTAGGGGTCGAAGAAGCTGTCAATAGATAATTTCTCTTTGTGACTGGCTTAGAACAGAATGCCGAAGAACCCTTAGACTTTCAAGTGATGAAGCTTGTTGAAATTATTCAGCAACTTCAACAAAGAGTCGTGGACTTATAGATTCATATCATCCCAAGAAACCCACAAGAAAAGCACGACCAGGGATAAATAACTGTCCGAAGTACAATAGAAAGGATTAAAGAACTCATCGAAGAATGAAAAAAATTAAGTAGTAGAAGTGCACAGATACATGAGAACCTAACCGAGAACCCAAAATTGCATAAGATGGAGTCACAGCTCCAGGAAGCAAAGCAGCATGTAGATAAACTTTAGATGCAGTTGAAGGCCCTATCAACCATAGAGAAAATGAAGCGATCCCATGAGCAATGTGTCACACAACAACAAATCCACATGATCCAGAGCAAGGTAATGGAAGTAACTCAAAAACTTCAACCTTTGCAGGATAAGGCATGTCAGCTATTTTTAGAGATTGAGAACTAAGGAACAGAGTTGGAATAGATCGTGACTACAACCGAACAATGCCTAGAGGGACTAGTCAATAACACACTCATCCAGGAGTTCGTTGAGCAAGAGGAAACCGTAAAGCAGTAGGTCGAAGCGGCTTGAGCCAAACTCGAGGAGTTTGAAGCAGAATTGGTTAGACCTGAGTGACTCGGGACGAGTCACAGGTGAGTGTCGGGGGCCTGTTTTCCCTTGACCAAGTTTTGAAGAATACTTGGTCATATTTGACTGTTTTTGGGACTGCGAAAGCTAGTCAAAGATGGAGCGCAACGCGAAGCAGAAATTAGGGAAGAAAAACCCATTTTTTGGGACCTTTTTAGGGTTTTTGGGTTGATGTAACGGGAAATGGATGTTGGCCCGTGGGTTTACCCATGCTTAGGCACATTTTGTAATCTATAAATAGATACTTAGGCAGATTTTGTAATCTATACATAGATACTTAGGCAATGTAAGTAGGGGGAGTAGTACATCTATGTGATGTATAGATAAAGGCTTTGTGGTAGTAACTAGATCTGTGTGATCGGTTGTATATTGCAAGTGCTCTCTGCATGATTGTAAGGAGATTGAAAAGCTAAGTGCAAGTTGTTGTAGTTTTGTGCTGAAGTGCAAGGAAGAAGGATCTAATGATCTGTGAAGATCTTCTGTCCTGTGCGAAGTAAGGATCATTGAAGCTCTGTGCTGTAATCGCTTGATCGAGATAATATAAAGAAGAAGACTTTGCGGATGTAGCCCCAGGGTGGGGGTGAACCACGATAACTTTTTGTATTGTGCTCTATGCTTCGACCTAATGTGTTTATCTCCTTCTTGGCTAAGTGTTTGATGTGATTAAATAGATTTAGTTATGCTTTGTTCTTCTAAGATAGGAATGAATGTTAGAAGTGATATATAAGATGCTTAGTGTCTGATCTGGTGAAACCAATCTATCTTGTTGTATCTAAGTGCTAAGTCTTCTTGAATCTAAGTATATACTGCAATGCTCTGTTCTATATGCGAAGTGTTGTAAGGGATGAATATTGATAGATACACCATGCTAGATAATTTCTAAGTGCTATTATCATAGATCTATGTCCTAGCTAAGGTTGCAGACATCCGAGTCCTGCAACCACCCCCGCCTCTACCTTGGGTGAGACTTCATCTTCTTCGCAGGTGTTTTTGAAAGGGCTGGTAGTTAGGGTTTTGTTGGTGCTCTCTTGAGCATTGAACCCTAGGTCTGCCCTTATGTGAATACCTCATCATTTCGTACATACTTTAGAGGGCATAGCAACAAATTGGTATACAGACCAAGAACTGGGTAGAGGAACTTCGAGCTGGACAATATTGCAACATAATTTTACAGTCACTTTATCATTCGAGCATGAGAACCCCAACATAGATGCAACTCTTAAGAAGATAAGAGGGGTGATATTCATTAAGGAATGAGAAATCAAAATCATAACAGAAGAACAACAACAAAACAAACAGATAGTGAAAGAACTGTTCTCATGCTATCATGTGCAGGAAGAAGCACCAGATGAAGACAACCTGTGCAATATTCATATCAAGGAAGTAGAAGGAGAAAGAGAAGTGGAAGGTCCACATCTAGAATCATAAGTAATTTCTACGTCGATCAAGGTGAATAAAGTCAACATTGGGACAATTGAGAATCCAAAAATGGCCAGCATTGGAGACTACTAGGATGAACAAATAGTAGAAAGCATAACATAGTTATTGCGTGAGTACAAAGACTTGTTCCCCACAACATTTACATAAATGAAAGGCATAGCAGGAGAGCTCAGAGAAATCAAGATACCACTCAGAGATGAGGCAAGACTAATCAGACAATGACCATACAGACTAAACCCAATCTATAAGCAAAAATTCAAAGCTGATATCGATAGGATGCTTGAAGTTGGCATCATAGAATCAGTGGAAGAATTAGAATGGATAAGCCCGATGGTAATTCAGGAGAAAAAAAAAGGCGATATAAGAATATGCGTAGACTTGAGGAAGTTGAACGATGCATGCCTACATGACCCGTTCCCTACACCTTTCACAGATGAAGTGTTGGAGAACGTAGGGGAACATGAAGTTTACTCATTCATTGATGGTTTCTCAGGCTACCACCAGATCAAGATACATAGGAAGACATATACAAGACCACTTTTTCTACAGAATGGGGATCTTACTAGTACACAGTCATGCCATTTGGACTGAAGAATGCACCAACAATATTTTCCAGAGTAGTCATAGATGCATTTAAGGAATTTATCCACCAGTTTCTAGAGGTATACTTGGATGATTAGACAGTCTATAGTCTATTGAAATACCATGTAGAGGTCTTGTGGCTAATGTTAGAAAGATTCAGAAAGTGCCAGATATCATTAAACATCAATAAGTGCATCTTCAGAACACCATTTAGGATACTATTGGGCCATATAGTATGAAAGAAAGGTTTAATAGTAGAACCTGCAATGATTGCAATAATTTTTAACTTTCCACCACCAAAGATAGTACGTCAAATAAGAAAAACATTGGGACACACATGATACTACAAAAAATTCATCAAAGGGTACACGCAGATCACCGTGCCAGTGGAGAAACTGTCAAGGAAAGATACAAAGTTTCAGTGGATTGAAGATTGTCAACACTGTCTAGATACACTTAAATAAAAAATGGTCACCATGCCAATACTAGTATTCCCAGACTGGGAGAAGAAATTCCACGTACATGTAGATGCATCAACCATAATACTTGGAGCTATTTTGGCGCAATTAGGAGCAGGATATTTGGATCATCCGATAGCATTTGCAAGAATAAAATTGTCAGAATCAAAGAATAACTACAACACTACAGAGAGGGAAGGCCTAGATATGGTCTATGCATTGCAGAATTTTAAAAATTACTTACTAGGAATTTGTTTTAAGATGTTTACAGATCACTCAACCCTTTAGTACCTAGTCAACAATCCAGTGTTGGGGGGAGAGAATCTATCGATGGTTACCACTATTTAAAGAATTTTATTTTTAAGTAATAGTCAAGCTAGAGAAGTTGAATGCATGGACTAATCACCTATCAAGGGTCACGAATGGAGAGGAACCTACAAATCTAGAAGACAACTTTCTAGACGCACAATTATTTTCAGTCCAGATCGCCGATGCATATTTCTTCGACATCATCCAGTACTTGAGTACAGGGACTATGCCATAGGAGTGAAACACCGTGAAAAAGAAAAACCTAGTAGTCCAGGCTGCAGACTATCAGCTGATTGCAGGACACTTATACAAAATGGGTGCAGATAACATCTTGCAAAGATATGTGATAGAACATGAAAGACCAAGGATTTTAGCAGAAGCCCATAGAGGAATAGTAGGATGAAATTACGTAGGAAAAGCTACTACGCAAAAGGTATTGCGCATAGGACCATGGTGGCCAACCATTCAAAAAGAGTTGAAAGAGTACTACCAGAGATGCGATGTCTATCAGAGGGTTGGTAAATCTAATAGAAGGGATGCGATGCCATTGCACCCACATGTAACTTTGCAGGTATTCGACAAATGGGAAATAGATTTCATGGGATCAATAAACCCACCAAAAAAGAGGACATGAGCAAGTTACATTATCATTGTGACATAATACCTGAAAAGGTGGGTGGAAGCAACACCAGTTAAAGATTTCAGCGTAGAAACAACAACATACTTTCTATTTGAGCAAGTGATCACTAGATTTGGTTTCCCAAGGATTTTGATAAGCGACCAGGGCACTCACTTCATTAGAAATACTATTAAGGCCATGAATGGAGAATTTGAAGTTCACCATCAAAATAGTACACCATATCATCCACAAGAAAATGAAA
>ML832127.1:0-20489 GCA_009831015.1 Picea engelmannii | reverse complement strand
ATAGGTTTCAATGCTTCTCACCCCTTCTCCAAATATCACTTATGAGATCATAAGTTTGGTATGATTCTCCATCCAGGTCCCCCTCTCACTATGAGAAAGCCTACTTATATAGCCTTGGAGAGGCTCAACCACTTGAGATATCATTGGGGTGAGTTGAGGGTTTTCCTCCTTTAGTTAGGGATCTTCCCTAAGATCATGGGTTGAATAGGGATTCGAATCCAACTGCCTTCAAGGATTGAAGGGATCCTCCCCTCATTCATCTCAAAAAACCAACTGCTGCCCAAAATAGGTAGCGCTCCCTCAAAAGGGTCATCAAAGCTTTATAGCACTCCCAAGTAGGCTTTAGGGGAGTGCCAACACTCCTGAGAGTAGGAGAACTCCTTCAAAAGGGCTGATATAATGTTATAACGCTCCCTGATAGCTTATAGGGGGCCGCCAGCACTCCTGAGAGAGGTATAGGGGAGAGCTCTCCTCCAAAAACTTAGTTTTTTGGGTTCTTTCAAATGGCAAGAGGTTCATAAGCCCAGTTAACCATTCCTCCTCTTCCAAATCAAGTGTTTGATGTATGTCAGGTGTCCTTATCATGTCGTTATAGGCACGACATAGGCATCATGTCAGTATTCTTTCCTTGACACTTGTGACACTTGTGAGAAAAATGCAACACTTGTGACACTATTGAAGTGAGTAATTTTGATGTGTAATAGATTGCCCCCCAAAGTATGAAGTTAGAAGACAGGAATTGATAACTGAAATGTTGTGTAGACTTTCAAGCAATGGTATAGATGCAGAGAACCTGACAGAAGCTACACACAAACATCCAACAAACATTATGACATGTTTCAAACCCAAGGCAGGCATACCTATGTTTGGGTGATCAAGACTTGCAAGATATGGCCGCCATAAAATACACTGCGGATCCATAATTGTATTGATAAAAGGTATAGCCACCAAGGATACAGTGTGGATCTATACTCTTATGACCTGAATTGATTGTATCCATGAGGAATACATAGTGGATCTATGAGATGATAAGACATAGCCACAACCAATATAAAGTGGATCTATGTAACAGCATATGTGTCATTGTTCAAAAGAAATTCCATCGCAACCTGGGAAAATTACGTATCAAAGTGATCACTCAACCCAGGGTCTTCGTAACAATATCGATGTAGTATGAATCTAACCATGTGAATATATGTCTCGATGTCAAACATGGTAGAAACCACTTGATTACCGATCAATGATGTAAATTGTTAACAAGCATGAGGGAGATCACCATTAATGTCGATGATTCCCAAGGTACTCTAGTACATTCCAACGAATGTGAATGGATGAGCTGAAGTCGAACATCCGTGGAATCATCTGATTAGAGGTCAATGATGTAAACCCACTGTCGGATGTGAGGAGACCTGTCATTGAGGCATGCAGGTCCCAAAGTACTAATTGGTTTCTAAATCTAGTTCCTAGATAATGTGTTGAAGTCGACAGGAATAGACTTGTCAAAGGAGGGCCTTGATGTATCCCCCATAAACGACACGAAACAGACACAGAGATGTAATTGGTAGATCAAATGAACATGGACTGACACAGGTATTGAGACAAGATATTTGTGATTGCTGACTCTCGAGGCGAATACTTCCCTTGAACACTAAGGCACAACAGCAGAAACATGACATGGACCAAAACTTGATGATGCAGTGGATGTTGTGACTTACGTCATGTGACCCAGAGGAGTGAAAGAAACTCAAAGGATTGGCTCAGTGTAGAGGTTCAGCAGATTATAATGCGTGCAAAAGACAAAGTGCCATGTTCAAGGGTGACTCTAAGAGTTACTTGGTAATGTTCTCAAAAACTTATTGGCTTGCTTCCTTCAATTTTTTCCCCCATCCAAATAGACAAGTACCTATTTTTAATTTAATGAGCTCAAGGAGGATAACACATGCTCGATAAAACTCACCTTCGGTAAGTTCCTCTTCCTTTGTTTAACGAATTGGAAGAAGTAAGGGTTCAGTCCCATATGGGCCTATCGATGTTTCTTTTAGCGAGTCCAAAGATAGAAAAATCAAAGGTTTTTCATGATTATAGAGTTGGAAAAACACTTAAAAGAGAAATATCTCAGTTCCTTTTTCATAAAGTAGTCTAATGAGACAGAAAAAGAGATAAACTATCGCTCAACAGACGTTTTCTTCAAATACTTTAACGAGCGTGAAAAGAACAAGGTGCTTGGCAATCTTTTCATCTTTAGAGAGTTTGAAAAGAACTTAAAGATGACTCCAGTGTTGTCCTTTTTCGTAGTGTTAGTCTTGCGATGCTGAAAAAGAGATAAATTATCACTCGAAAGACGCCCTTTCAAACCGTTTAACGAGTGGAAAAGGAAGCAAGATCACTTGGCAATATTTTCATGTTTAGAGAGTCTAAAAATAGATTAAAGGAGACTCCAGGGGGTTCTTTTTTTGTGTATTCATATAGGTCCAAAAAAGAGATAAAAGTCTACCCGGATGCATTCTCATGTATTTATGAGCATGAGAAAGAAGAAAGACTAAGCTCAGTATTCCCCCATCTTGATAGCTAGTGGCTTAACTCTAGAAAGATCATCAAAAGCTGGAGACATACCCTCCAAGCTTCAATTCATTCACCAGCTCCGAAGTCATCACCAATTTCTCTAGTAGATGAGAAAAAGAAGAAGGGTGGATGAAAAGAAGGTTCAAGAGAGGTGACTATTTCATTTTTTAACGAGCTTGACACAGGAAAAGAACCATGCTCAGGGCCTCTATTTCATTTTTTAACGAGCTTACCATAGAGAAGAGGAACTATGATCGTGGTTGCTTCTTGATCATGGCTTCCAAGAGGATAACGCTTTGGAAGGATACCATGTCAAAGGACAAAACTCAGTCATGGCTTCCAAGAGATCTTCATCGGATGGAAGATAATCACTCTGGAAGGAACACATGTCGAGGGTCGTGACAGGGGTAAGGAGATCAGGCTCCAATAACCCTAACGAAGAGAACACCATGTCAACTACCAAATCCAAAGCATCAGGAGTTGAAATAATGGGAGACAATGCCTCATAATTGACATGCGGCGAGGGCGATATTGTCTACATATAAGAACCACTTAGGGAGGTAACCTAGTCAGGGTAGATAAATGAAAGTTGATCAATAGTCACAATTCTTCCATTGTGAGTGAAATATATCACATGGAAAAGAGTGGATACAATAGCTTTCATGGCATAGACATAATCCCACCCAAGGAGTAAAGTGAAATCCAAGGGGTCTTGGACTACCATGACATCAATAGAGACAGTTTTCCCTCCCAAAGTTACGGGAAACTGAGGGAGGGTCCCTAAAGGTTGACTAGTTCTTCTGTTAAAAGCTAACAAATTTTGGGTAACTGGCGTAAGTAGAGGACAACCCAAAGCGTACCAAGCAATAGAGGAAAAACTACTAATGGACGCACCTTCATCTATCAGTGTTTGAGGAATGTCCCGACCACAAACCTGTACTGTAATTTGGAAAGGAATGTGAGAGGGGAGACGAGGCCCAGTTAGCGCACCCCAATCAAAAAGGATGGCCTCATTACTTGGAGGGGGTTTCGCAGGAGAATGAGGGATGCCCCCCGGCATGGTAGAGTCTATATCAATGAGGAAAACATGGGCAGTATCAGGTTTACTCTCTAGAGGGAGAGTAGGATTGACCGATGATTGGATCAAATCGACTATGTAGGTACTCTCCAAAGGAAGAGTGGGATTGATCGATGATGGAATCAGATCAACCACTTTGGAAATATTCAAATGAAGGGTGGGACTGACAGAGGAAGGGACCGGATCAACCACTTTGACACTCTTCGGATGAAGGGTGGGACTGATCGAGGAAGGGACTGGATCAACCACTTTGGCACTCGTCAAAGGAGGAGTGGGATCGACCGATGGAAGAACAGAATCAACCACTTGAGTTTCATTCTCCAAGGGAAGAATGGGGTCGTCGGGTGGAAATGGATCGACCGCTTTGGTGTCACTCTCTAACGAGAGAGTGGGATTGATCGAGGATGAAAATGGATTGACCACTTGGGTTTGTGGTTCAATCGAAGAGGAAACTAGATTGACCACATGATCAACCGAACTGACCGAGGATGAAACTGGATTGACTAGTCCATCAACTAACGATGGATCGGGGGAAAGATTATGATAACCTTTTGGAAGTTGAAGTTTTTCCAAAAGATAAGAATCCTCGTCCATACGAGGACAAAGGTGAGAGTAATGATCACCTTTACATAACATGCAAGGGAACTTGACAGTTTTCTTCTTCTTACCAACCTTAATGTCACTAGTTGACGGGGTATCATTAACATGTCTAGCAAAAGCCGACAACGTGGAAGACCATAGTTCTAAGACTTTGATAAGACTGGGGAAATCCCTCAGAAAGTGGTCACCCTTACAAATACTGCAAGGTAATTTAGGTTTCGGATTCTTCATTTTAATCTTGTTGGCCTCATCAACACTCCCAATACCATTAATAGTAATTGGTTTCTTAGAGCCAATGTCTGATGTTGTTGGGGCCTTGGTCCTTTTCGGGCTCTTCTTCGTCTTCTCTTTCCATTTCTTCTTCTTTTGATCAACCTGGCTACTTGCTTTAGAGCTTTCACTAGGAGAAGAAGGAGAAATGGAAGGAGACTTGATGGATGAAGAAGGCAAAAATTCGACATGAGGTTTATGTGTGGGTGGTGTACCGACATCTAAAGTATTAGGTGCAGCTGAAACATTGGGAGGATTTGGGATCATCGGAGTGGGGAAAAACCAAAATGGTAATCCAATAGTGAGTCCTGGAAGACTCAGTGTGGCAACATATGGAGGACCAAAGTTTCCAAATGAAGGAAGGGTATAAGGTTCCCCTGGACAAGGGGTTCCTCCATTGGTACTCCCAGGATTCAATGCCATCAACATTGACTCGAACTAAGGTCCACTAAGTAAAACAAACAACACACACTACGAATCTGAGAAGAAATCAATCAAACAAACCTTCCTACGATGAAACCACTAGTTGGTGATGAAATCCAACGTCACGAGATCAAAATAGGAAGGGGCGGGGATAGAGCGGGTAGATCAGTTACGTTGGTGACCTGCTTAATGGACTTACGCCTTTGTGAAATATTACACATAGTAATTGTGGATTTACCCTCCAAGGAGCCCAAGTGATTTTGACCAACGTCTATTCCAGGTACAGTGAGACTTCCCTTCACCGTCACCTTGTGAGAGACCCTAAATATTGTGGCTACTAAGGTCACCAACTCGTAGTCATCCCCTGGGTGGGTATAATCGACAGTCCATTCGGAACATATGGGCAAGATAACAAGTCCGAAATCAACTTGAAAGGATCCCACACATAATCGTGGGTATACCTTCCAGTGACCCCCAATATACAATTCGACCACTACAAACAGTTGAACCACGGAGGGATAATCTTCGTAACTCACCTGAATGCGACCTCGTGTGTAACCCCTATGTGAGAGGGGGATCCCAACAAGCCAATACGATAATTGGATTTGAATCTCCCTACCACAAGATACTAAGTTTGTTCGATAGCTTTGGAAAGTTATCCTTTCAACCTATTCCAAATCCCTACACCTTAAACTAATGTAGGTTTGCTAACAAAGATGTAAAAAGTATGATAAATTTTAGTTAAGCGTTGATTTTAATGGTTGGTGTTTACTCAGAGGGTGTACGAAAGTGAAACTGATGGAACGATGACTCAATTCTAAAAAAATCCATAAAAGATGATAAGCAATCATTTCTTTTCAATGAATGCCTATTTAAGGGAAAGAGAAAGAGTCATTTTCACTATCAAACACTTGATAAGGAATGCCTTCAATCAATTTTGTTCTCAATCAGATCCAATATGATGCTACAACATTTCAAAAATGCAAACTAATTTGCAAACTAATCATTAAGATGTACTTTTTTCATTTTCATGTGAATGATGATCAATTCAGCAAAAAAACTTGTCCTGCCAACTACCTTTTCAGATCAAGGAGATTCGGACAAGAAAACATAGATTTCACACAAAAAACACACCCTTTTGCAATCAAACAAGAGAAAGAAAATAAAAAACGCAAAAGTAAGGAGAAATAAATTGGATCAGATGACTTCAAAGAACCAAATGAGAAGAGTCACAGACTTCTAATGTCCTTCACTAGAGTTCCCGCTCAGTTGGATAGGAGAGAAGAAAGCAGGGGATTGATTTCAAGCTCTCAACAGCAAAAACTCAAAAATAAGGAAGAAGGGCATAAAATTTGAACAACAAGGTGTTTACTTCTCAGGAGGAAGCATGTCAAAGGTCAAAAGAAGAAGCATTGAATCCCAAAGCAGCTCAATAAGTGAAAAAACAGGGTTTGGTCCTCCAAAAAATGCAATTTTTGAAAAGGTTTTGTGCAAAAAGGGGTTGGCGCTCTGGTGTAAGGGACACCAGGGCATTATAAATCTCTTTCCAGCACCTTTATGGAGTGTTGGTGCTCTGCTAACATGGGAACAGGGGCGCCAGGCTTTAAAAAACTCATAAAAATGTCCAAAAAAACAAAATTTCAGTCAAAATTTGACAGTCACGTTGAATGTGATGGGGTAAAGAGTCAATCAGCAAGTGCAATCAAATATAAAGGAGTGAACAAGGCCTAAGAAAAAAAAGGGTAAGACAAGGTCTACGAGGAAAAACAAAACTAAGAAAGTTCTGATTTTTCTCCCCAGTGGAGTCGCCAATTTCTGTTGAAGGAAAATCTTCCTACTGAGAGGTAGATCTCCTCAAAGAGATAGACTCTTAACTCTGACACAGAAAGTGCTTATCATGGTCACTAACTTCCTTTTAGGCCTACACAAACTAATGCATGAAGAGGAAGGAGGAAAGACGTACCTTTTACCAGTGTTTGTCCCTACACACTCCAAGTTGAACTCCAATATTGAGCTCCTCGGTAAGCCCTATAGACAAACAAAGTACAACCACTTCCTATTCTATAGAGATTAGTTTGAAGTAGACCTATCTACTTAGAGAAAAATTCATGTAATTTCAAACACAAATTAGAAAGAAATAGGCCAATCATATTTCATTAATGAGGACAAAACATTACTTACAACCATAGATGGAATGTAGTAGTTTCATCAAGTTCTCCTTGCCTAATCCTTTCTCAAAAGTTCCATGATCGGAATGACGATAGCTTCACTGATTAGCCTCCACTTCACTGTGTGTTTCCTATGATATCATAGGTTTCAATGCTTCTCATCCCTTCTCCAAATATCACTTATGAGATCATAAGTTTGGTATGATTCTCCATCCAGGTCCCCCTCTCACCATGAGAAAGCCTTCTTATATAGCCTTGGAGAGGCTCAACCACTTGAGATATCATTGGGGTGAGTTGAGGATTTTCCTCCTTCAGTTAGGGATCTTCCCTAAGATCATGGCTTGAATAGGGATTTGAATCCAACTGCCTTCAGGGATTGAAGGGATCCTCCCCTCATTCATATCAACAAACCAATTGTTGCCTAGAATAGGTAGAGCTCCCTCAAAAGGGCCATCAGAGAATTATAGTGCTCCCAAGTAGGATTTAGGGGAGCGCCAACACTCCTGAGAGTAGGAGAACTCCTTCAAAAGGGCTGATACAATGTTATAGCGCTCCCTGATAGCTTATAGGGGGCGCCAGCACTTCTAAGAGAGGTATAGGGGAGCGCTCTCCTCCAAAAACTCAATTTTTTGGGTTCTTTCATATGGCAAGAGGTTCATAAGCCCAATTAACCATTCCTCCTCTTCCAAATCAAGTGTTTGATGTGTGTCAAGTGTCCTTCTCATGTCGTTATAGGCACAACATAGGCATCATGGCAGTATGCTTTCCTTGACACTTGAGACACTTGTGAGAAAAATGTGACACTTGCAATGATCACACTTGCGACACTATCAAAGTGAGTAATTTCGATGTGTAACAGTATGGAACAGATTTAAAGCAATGCTGGTTTGATTCGCTAGACTGGGTTCAATATTGGGTTGTTTTATGATGGGTATAGTCATGGGGAGAAAAGAACTTTGAAGGAGGTGGATGCTTCAAATTGATTGTCTCAATCTTTATATTGTACAGAGAAAATTAAATTAAGCCAGTCGAAGGGTTTAACGGAAACTAAGGCCATTTTCCATAACTGAGTTTAAAATCGTGAAAACGAGTGTGAAATCATAGAGTTGTCAACAAATGTGGGGCATCAATTTCAAAGGAATCAATTTCAGAGGAATCCCACGTTGTGGCAGAAGAAGAAAAGATGGGAATACCTTGATGAAAGAATATAAAGTAGGGATCTCAATCATTCACAGGCCTTGTACCTACAAGTAGTCGATACAGAGGAAAAATTATAAATAACTAGATACCTAGAACCTGATCACCGTAGTAGAAGTTATACTAAATTGCATCTAGAACATTCATCAAAGACATATATGAAAAATGACATAAAGCATGAATATACAGAGGAAGAAAAAACACATAACTCAATCTTGACGAAATATGGAGTCTTCAATCTGCTTTGTATTAATTTTGGCTTAAGAGAACTTTCTCTATTACAACCTATTTATGGCCCCAAAAAAACTCCTTTTCTATTACAATCTTTCTTCTATTTAAACAAACTTCTAAACCTATGGAATTTCAATCGTTCTGGAAAATTGTTAGTTACAAATGAAAAATTGGAGTGTTTCATCTCCTCTTATTTTCCTTCCCTAGTAAGGGTGGAGAACCTTCCTTTCCCTCCCCTTCGGGTTCTAGAAATAGAACAAGTAGACATTTGTCATTATTTGGCACCAGAAATCTACCCCTTCACCTTCTCAGTGAAAATGATGCACCTCTCCACCAACTGGGATATTAACCTGGAAGGGTCTTCTTGGTTGCTTGCTTCAAAAGTGTAACAACTCTTCGCCAGCTATGGCAAAATTTTTCCCACTTGTCGGTCCTCTGCAATGATGGAGCATAATTGTAGACTTGGCTATACTAGCCATTTGTCTACTTGGGCCATATCAACTTGGATAATCTCGGATATCTCCACTTGTTGCTTTTCCATGTTTTCTTTGATGTCCAATAGATGTTTAGCTATATTGATTTTGCCCATTGTCTCAGCATTACTTTCCTTATCAAGGTCTAGCAAAATTTTAATTATCAAAGAGAACATTTCCTCACAAGAATTATTCACTTCATTAGTTCTCCCCTTTCTTTCTGATATATTCTTCTCCCAAACCTTCAGCAGGATATCACCTCTGGTTTGTTCTGCGATGGATAATTTTGAGCTACCAACCATCTCTATCTTTGCCATAGCTATAACAGCATCTTGGAAAGTGACCCATGTTGCCCCGGCTTCTCTTTCTCTTGAAGAACATTTTTTGATATTTGATCTATCATCCAAAAATCACTTTTAATGGTTCCTACATTTACCAATAGGTTTTGTTGAGCTGTAAAGACCTTATGTCAGATTTCGGCGGCCTATGATCGGAACACCTTTATGTCTACAACCTGGTTCTCGTCCACCTCCAATTTCGATTGCAACTCTATAATTTGTTGCCCCTGTTGGCTTACATGTGTTTGCCTAGTTTGCGTCGACTAGCACACCAACTCGAGGTTAGACATGAGCTTCTCGATTTCACACAGGTCAATTGTTTGGGCTTCCTTAAGGCTCCTTCTCACCTCATCCCTGACATTCTCTTCAATAGTAGCCACCTTAGCTTATAATTTACTAATCAGGAGGTTCTTTCGTTTCAACTGGGTCATCAAAGTCCCAACTGAGTACTGATTGGCTATAACATAAGCCCCTAGTGTCCTGGCTATCTCCTATGCAAATTCTTCCTCTTTTGCGACCTTCGCATCAGTCATGATTTTAAATTTTTTATCCATTACGCCCTCTTTTTGATATAGCCCTTGCCTCACCATGGCCTTTCTTTTTTCGTCAAAGAAAAATTTGTTAGGAGGAAGTTCCTCTATAGAAATAGCTGCCAATTCTTCATTGAAAATCCATCCCACGTTAGGATTCCCCTTTGTGAACTGCAAGGGTGTGATAAGAGAAATCGGACTGTTGATTTCCTTGGATGTTTGTTTCAGGGAAACCTCTATAACTGGCTTGTTTGTCATGAGAGAAAGTGATTCGCCCGATCCCTGCGAAGGTATCTCTGCTTGGCCTTGGGCCTGCTTGCCTAGCATGCCCTTTTAGGGGTTTCCTTCCTGCTTCTGGGGGACTTTGGCTTCTTGCTCTGAGCTTCCAGCCTCCCTTGTTTTCCCTTGGTTCCTCTCCCCACTAGGACTCGATTCCTTTGCACCTTTGGCTCCCGTCATCTTTGTAACTAGAAGCTCTGGGGCTTCACCCTGTAAAATATGGGGGAGACAACTTCGTCAGTGCTCCTGGAATTTCAAAAATTCGGCCATATCTCTGGGTGGTAGGGCTTGAATATGACTTAGGACTTCAGTGAAGGACCTCACACCCTAGAATATTTCATCATGAGGGGAATCCTCATGTTCATACCTCTTCATGTCGCAACTCACCAAGTGATTGCTCACAATCTTACTAGGGTCGTGCTTCTTGAACTCAATGTCCACCAGCTTCATTTCTTCTAAATCCATAGCCTCAACTTTGGTGTGGCCAAAATATAACAAGGAATACGCACCAATACAAATAGGGAAGGGAGGCCATACCTTTTTTGATACTCCTTTGAGATATTTTCTTATTCCACCGAGCACAGTCTATCTGGCGATATCACGGCACAATATTTTATCTAGCATGAATAGTGGGAGGGTGTATGGAGGGACAAAGGTGATCAAAACCCTGATATATGAAAAATTTTCCTCTAGATACCAATCTTCCGCGCTGCTTAGGATGGTCGCGTTGCTATATGACACCCTGGGAGGTGGCTGGCCAAAAATGGCGACATGAAATGGCACCATTACCCAATTGAAGATCTCGTAGATGAATTCTTTGGCCTTATCCTCCCAAAGATTTGAGTGGTAGACATGGATAGGCTCTGTATTATATGGATCCTATCTCCAATTCATCAGTGGGAAGGGTGTCATGAAGCATATGGAATCCATGATGTAAGCAGACATAAAGAATGAAGTTGCTTTATTACTCACCCTCTGTGCTCAATATTCAGTAATTCGACTGGTCAGACTGTCAGACAACAATTTGGCCTATTCGAAGGAGAAACCCTCAATGACTGTATGAATGAGTGGCACCCATGGGAGGAAGAAATGGGTAGTGTCTTCCTTCTCATACAACCTGCAGGTCATCATCGCTATGTACTTGAACTGTGGCTCCAAGGAAGAGGATGAATAGATCCCATTGGAGTTAGCCCTGAATTTTGTGGGGTGTGAGACCCAATTTTTGATCAGATCAGACAAACTTTTTTCATACTGCTCGCACTCCTTCTTCTTGAATCCTTCTAGGAATTTGGCATTGTGAGTAAGGTTCGGTGTGGGTGACAATTTATACGTTACCCACAAATGTTATGGTCATAAAGTACCAATCATCACCTTTTGTTCGCTGATAATCATCTTGGTCGGGATGTCCACATGGTCCAGCACCCACCTGATCATATCACAATAGGGAAGAAGTTGGGGCCTCACCACTATTTTGTGCATCTCTTCTTGAGTGATGATTTTGTATTTGGTTGATAAATCATCCTTCTCATTGTCACTAGAATCATCCGAATAATTTATCAACTCGGATTGCAGAATGTTGTAAATGTATGACCATGTCTTGATAGAATTAATAATTTGAGGTGAGGTATCGGAAACAATGTCTGAACCCTGACCTGAAGTCTTGGCAGCTAACTTGGGCATTTTTCATGGATCCATGGAAATCAAACCTACAACTAGACCACCTGTCGAACAGATTTGAAAATCACAAATAGCAGTTAACCTGGTAAAATGGCTCTGCACGTAAATAGAAATGAGAATTGAAAAAGTGAAGGAAAAACTCTTTATCTTAGTCATTTAAACCCCTGGTGTCCTTGTGAACAGAACAGTCAAATCTCTTAAAAGAAATATTTAGTAGTAAAAGAGAGATCCTACTATCTGTCACCTCATCGTAGTTCAAATAAATGCCATAATTGTTTGACAAGTCGTGACATGAATCAATGCAAAAAACATTTAAACTTACTCCATAGATGGTGCATGTTAAAGGTTTCTTAATGCATCAATTAATCCAGCTTAGCTCCTTTAATTAAGTGTGTTTTAGTCTTTAATCCCCCTTTTTCGGCATTCATTGTATCGAAAGATTTCACTCCTAGCCTTTGAGCCCCCAAAACCCGAAATTGTGATGATGCAATTTAGTTAAAAATTCATGATCTAACTTAAGTTCTTAATTAATCCATGCTTAATTAATGAATATCGCGACTTCGCAACTCGGAGCTATGACGGTATGGTTTTTTGGGAGAGTGATCACCGAGTCGCGAAACCCCGACAATGTTTAAATAGGGTTTAAGGTGACTTACTCCTGACATTAACCTGGGTAAACTTTTAAAACCGTTATCACCACTTCGCGCACCAAGACACTAAGGACAGTGGTAAATGTCACAAAACAAGCGAAACTCCTGAAACTGGCTTTCTAGGATTAAAAATAATATCTCACTTATTTAGAAGAAGGTGGCTTCAACATCGACTCCAACTAGGGATCTCGTCTCCTTGTGGGATGAGAAGAACAGTAGACCGAGTGCCTATATAGGTAAATGGAGTTATCAGTTTGCTTCTGAGAAACTGGTTGAGAAAGAGGATACAGAGAGAACCTTGAGGTTCCAAATTGAAATCTAGGAAGCTTTCAATCCTGAAATGCTTTCTAAGCTCAGCTGCAATCCACGGTAACTCTCCCTTCCTTGACACTGAAAGAGGGTCTGCCCAAAGTGGTCCAAAACAAATCTTAGGAAGATCAACAGGTCATGTGGGTTTTGGCTTGCATCAAAATGAAAGTATAATTCATGTTTTTGATCAAGGAGACCTGCAACGAACTCGAGGTGTAGATCCAGTTTCAAGAAAGATAATTACCAGAGCATAGTATGCTTTATGTATGACAGCCTTACAGATATCTTGAGACATTGTTTCACTACCAATGAGCCTGTTCAGTACCCCGGTGAAGTTGCCTAGTCCCCTTTATTGAATTTCCTTTCACCACTTTAGAGGGCAATTATGCATTTAAATGTTGAGATGAGGGAAATCATTTTATGAATTTCCTTTCATAATCTCTTTGGACTAGATGGGGGCAATCAATTTTGAATTTCCTTTCACCATCTGTCTTATATTTTTTTTTTGGAAACTGAAGTGGGGGGAATCAAATTGTATAAGTAATACTAGGGGTGGTATCTGCGTAAAATTTCCAATAGAGGTCTGTCAACTTGCTTTGAGTGCTCTGGACCAACTTTCTCTTATCCTTCACAACGCCATAGCTCGTAGGAAAACAAAGGGGGGACCTCATTTCCAGGGGCCTTCTTTTGAGCAAGACTTAACCATTTGAAAACTGTTGAAAGATTTAAGAGAGTTAAGGTCCGCCCACACATGGCCTTATTCAGTAGGGGACCGAGAAACTATGAAGACCAAATTACTTCTGGAGACGCTCGCCATTTTCCCAAATGGAAGCGGAAACTCTTTTCCTCTATGGATGGTATGGGCAGGTGTTAGAGCTTAAGGAGAAAGGGACAAGGGTGAAAAAGGGAAAGAGAGTAGGCCATGGTCCCTCCAAAAAAAAATGGATGTTATTGTGCAATCTTGACTTAGGTGAACACATCATACTTGTAGGACTACTACTACGTTTAAATGATATTCATTTGAAAACCTAGACACTCTGGAATTTCATCTCTTTGCCTTACCACTTCATCTTCTTCTTGAAAAAACATTATTTATCACCTATTTCGGGAGGGTCGATTTCCATATACCTAACCGTCCCTTTATCCTTTTGTAGTTTGGGCTATAATTCGGAGGCCTGCATGAAACAACACAAAGAGTATCAGGTCTTTAGGATTTATGGGATCCTGGGTGTCAAAAAATATGCCTCTACTTCTAGGAAATCAACAGCATGTTTTATTCAATATGAAAGTGAACTTACTGAAAAATTTTATGAAAAGAAAAGAGAAAACAAATTGGTATGTACAATGGAAGTCAGGAACATATTTATTGCATATAGTGCTTTAAATAATGCCCGTTGATAGGGGCAATGAGAGTCACACCATCCAAATTCTCTAACAGAAATGAATTCTTCCCTTCGGAAGCTAAGACTTTAAAGGGTCTATACTAGATATGATCAAATTTACCATGTTTTGCCGAATCTTCCCTCATGGCATCCCATTTCAAAACCAAATTGTTGGGGAGGAAATCCCTGTTTTTGGCTTTACGATCGAACAACGCTTTCATGTCATCCTGGTATTTCTACATCCTTGCGTCTACCTTGGTCCTGTGTTGTTGGACCTTGATCAGCTGATTTATTCTTCTAGTGATGTGGTTTGTCTCTTCTCTCTCATCTTGCCAGAGCTTCATTACAGGGAGTGCCAAATTTATAGGTAAAGCCACATCAGTCCCATACACAATTTGAAAAGGAGAAGTGTCAATGGATTTCTTCATACCGATTTGGTTTTCCCATAAGGCATATTTTAAGTGTACATGCCAAGATATTTTGTTTTTTCTCAATACCTTATTAATTATGGTAATCAAACTCTTATTTGATGATTCGACTAACCCATTAACTTGAGGGTAATACATTGTGTAGTGTCCCAATACGATGTTATATTTTTGGCAGAAGTTGACCATAGCCATAGAATTGAACGCCTGGGCATTATCCGTCACTATTTCGGGGACAGCCAAACCTGGATAGTATGCTCTCTTCTAGGAAATCTATCACCACCGAATCGGTCGCCTTCTTAGTGGGAATAGCCTCCACCCATTTGGTGAAATAATCTGTGGTAGTGAGGATCCATTTGTGTTGAGTGATGGAATGTGGGTTGATTTCACCTATAAAATATAACCCCCATTGTTGAAAAGGGGCTTCGATTTTGACAGGAACCAGAGGTAGTGTTGGAAGCTTTTTTTTTCCTGCAAACAACTGGCAAGGGTTGTAGACTCTAACTTTGATGTTGACCTCTGAGAAAATTTTAGGACAATAATATCCTGCCCTAATGATTTTATAAGTTGTTTCCCTCCAGGCATGATTCCCTCCGCACACACCTTCGTGGAATTTGCTTATGACCCCCTTTGTTTCTGATTCTACCAAACAAACCAGTAGGAAACCTAAGGGGTCCTTCCAATAGATTTGACTTTCGGATATGCAGTACTTCACCACATGTAGCTTCAGTGTCCTAGCCTTAGCTGGAGACAGATTGTTAGGGCATTTCAGGGTCAGTAGGTAGGCCACTATATCTTTATACCAATCTAATAAGACAAACTTCTGTTTGATTCTGGAGATCACTATTTGGTCGTCGGGCTCGTTTACATCCCCCTGTCCCTCATATCTTTGCAGGTTATTTATTTCGAGTGCTCTGGAATTTGATTCTGCCAAGAGCTTAGACAGACCTTGTCCCTTTACTATTTTCGTCAGTTTTACCTCTAGGTCGAACTCTTAGATTTTAGCGAGCCACCAACCCCTCTTACCATCACTGTTAGGCTGGACCAATATATCCTTCACAGAAATGGTGGGAACGTATGCGATTACCTTGGAGTGTAGCACGTAAGTTCTAAAATCCTTCAAAGCCTTAACCACAGCATACGCTTGTTTCTCCATTATATCATATCTCAGTTTAGCATCTCTAAGACTTTTACTAAAGAAGGCTATTGGTTTCTATAAACCCACTTCATTCTTTTGGAGGAGTATTGTCGCCATTGTGTGTTCGAAGGTGAACGAGAAAATCAGGAAATCCTTTAGGTAATCAGGGCTCGCTAATACGGGCGCTTCGTTGATAAATTTCTTGATGCGTGCAAACAATGCTTTAGCCTCCATCATCCATTTCACTTCATTGTTCTTCTTGATCATATATGTGATCAATTTCACGATTTCAGCAAAGTTTGGGATAAATCTTCTCAAAAAAATTATTTTTCCTAAAAATGACTGAATTTCTTTTATATTCTTAGGAATGTTTATGGTATATATAGCTTCCACCCTTTTAGGGTTGATTTTGATTATGTCCTAGGATAAAATGTGGCCCAAGAGTTTACCTTCCTGCATAGAGAAGTGAGACTTCTTGGGGTTCAAAGACAAACCAATTTTTTGTCATTTTTCAAATGTTTGCTTCAGGTGCAACAAATGGTCTTCATCGGATTTGGAGAAGATAGTCAGATCGTCAACGTAGATAACCATGAATTTATCCTTTTCACCGATAAAAGTGATGTCCATAGTGCACTGGAAGGTAGCACCTACATTCATCAGACCAAAAGGCATTTTTTCATACATAAATGTGCCCCAAGGGGTGGTGAAATCTGTTTTTTCGTTATCATGTTCATTGATGGCAATTTGATTATAACCAGAAAACCCATCGATCATTGACATCCTATTTTCCCCGACTACTTTTTCCAAAAAGTGATCCATTTTGGGTAGAGGATAGTTATCTTTGAGGGAGGACTTGTTTATATTTATAAAGTCTACACATAGCCTAATCTCCCTTCTTTTCTTCCTAACTGGGACTAAATTTGCCACCCAGTCAGATTACCTGAGAGGTACAACAATTTTTCCGTCTAAAAACTTTTTCACTTCTCTTTCGACCACAGGCAGCAAAATGGGGTTGATTTGTCTGAGATTATGTCTGAAGGGCTTAACACCAGGTTTCCAAGGTATGTTGTGCTCGATTACTGAGGTATCATAGGTTATGATCTCCTTATAAGACCATGCAAAGACATCTTTATACCGCCCGAGTAAGTCCTTATACTTTCTTTTTATCTCAGGAGGAAAGTACTTTGATAGCTTCACTATTCTAGGCTCTTTGGTGGTGCGCACATCGTAGTCTTTGACCTCCTCTGGTTGGGGCTGCAAGGTGGACTTCAAAGGCGTGTCGTTTTGATCAAACAACCTTTCTAGAGGTATCAAGCCCTTAGGGATATGATTACTTTTTAACACTAGCAGGCGATGATTTGCAATTTTTTCTCGGAACTCCTGGGGCTCCTCCCCTTCTTGCATAATCTAGGTATGATTGTTTTCATTCTCTTGGTCAATGTGGGTTTTGGAGAAATCACCCACCATTTCCAATAACTTTTTGATATGTTCATCATCCTCGAAGAACTACCAGTGTTGTATGTTGTTTGGTATGGATGGTCTGTGACTTACCTCTATGTGGTACTTTAATTTGAAATCGGTAGGGGGTACAAAGGTTCAAGCTGCTTTGGCCAGTGAATAGGCTTGTTGGTTTTCATCTCATGGGATGAAATGAACTTTTACCAATGAAAATAAATTTTCCATTAGATCCTAGGTCGAATTTCTGTAAGACCTCAATCTCGGGTGCTTGGCCTGATATTGTCGGTTTACCTACTTCACAATTAGTTCAGCATCTCCATAGACCTCTAAGTTCCTTATGTTCAGCTTCTTGGCAGCTTCCAGACCTAGGACTAGAGCTTCATATTCACAAATGTTGTTTGTGCAGTCTATGTCCCATTGTAGCCTGTAGGAGAAAGGGACAGCGAATTCATTTTTAGGTGCTACGAAAAGCACTCCCGCACCCACTCCTTCACGTGATGAAGCTCCATCAAAGAACATTTTCCAAGTTCTAGTGATATGCATATTTTTAGTTGTCTTTTCAGTTCCGATTTCATCGGTGTCACCTTCTTCTACACAACTTTCTCCAGTATCGTCAAAGGATAGAATACAATTTCCCAGGTCTTGATCGGCGATGTAAACCGGGTAATTGTTAGGATTCTGTGGATTGCTTACCGTATATGCCAAATATGTTTCTCTATATAATCGTGTGAACTGTCCACCAAAAACAAGGACTATGGCATAGGTCATATCTAGTTGAAGGGATCCCCCGATCTTGGCTCCCCAAGATCTATATAACAGTAAACCATACTTTGGGGGTATATCGGTGACAACTACGTCCATTAGGACGTTTTTCGCCGGAATATGGGTGAGGGTGACTACCAGATCTTTGATCATGCCCATGCACTTAACTCTCCTTGAATCAAACGAGTAAAGATCTCCATAGGGTCTGGTGATTTCAAGGCCTAGTCTATCCATAATAGATTTTGGCATTACGTTATGAGAGGCCTCAGAGTCCAACACGCAATTATGCAACAGTCGATCATGCACCTTCAGGGTAATATAGAAAGGGGTGACGGTATCTCTGGAGCCTTCAAAATGTGGACCAAAATTGATATTAGGCTTGTCATCCTCCAGATTTATCACATCAAAGTGATTTCTAGATCTGAAAAATTTATCATATTGGTTATTTGTTTTCGGTACACAGGATTCTTCACCAACTCGACCAAAAGTATGGGTATCTTTATCTTTTTTATCTTGCTTTCTAGGTAGAAAACTCCCATGGTTTTATGGGTATCTTTATCTTTTTTATCTTGCTTTCTAGGTAGAAAAATCCCATGGTTTTATCCATTTCCTTGGCTGAAACCTTGGGCTCCTTCCGATCCATTTTATTTAGTAGCACTGTTTTAATTTCAAAGTTTCTCGTTTCGGGTGTCTATATTTCAGTTGCCTTATTTTTTCTCGCTTGGGATGCAGCCCCTTTTACATTAGTATTCTATGAATATACCCCTATGTTATTTCACATCATGATCTCTTTCTCAACAGGCTCGTATATTTCGCCCCTAGGCAAAATTTTCTTGGGTTGCACAGTTGACACATGTTTGATTTTGGGTCTCAGATTGTACTTGTGTTAGAGTTCATCCATTCCTTGGTAAGCGAAGTCATCAGCGTTGTTTTTGTCTTCGACCAATGATTGTTCCATGTTCGGGACTTCTCATAATCTTCTTTGGTCATGTGAGGTTGTACACAATCATCGCCTAAGTTGTTTACATCTTCAAACTCTTGCATATCATTTCCCCCTATAAAATTTTCATTTTTCAGAGGTGCTTGGATCTTTTGGTCTTCATTTTTAACTTGTCTTGGTTGGAACTGAGGATTGGGATTTCTCCTAAAATCTCTCTTAATGAATTGATATGCTTTGAATTGATCTAGCTCCATTCTCAAGATTTTGTTTCATAGTTATTTTATTATCCTAGCCATGTCATCCATTTTGTCATCTGAGGATCTTCCAGATCCAGAGGGACTTGCTTGTTCTCCGAGACATCTAGTTTACCTATTTCCCGTCTCAATTTTCATTTTTAATTTACCCGAAGCCATCGTGTTTGACTCAATTTCCACAGCGTTGTCCTGCATTCGGGTTAGGTCATCCCCTCTCCTTTCTCTTAATAGTAGAGCGAAATCGGGTTCAAAATCTCCTACGAAAGTTACTTTGGCGGTGGGTTGAGACGGTTTAACTTCAATAGGGATCTTATTATACAACTTTCTAAACCTTTGGATGAATTCCATAACAGTTTCATATCCCTTTTTCTTTAAAGACCCGAACTCGCTCAAATAGTATAAATGATCCTTTCTTTCACCCCGTTGTTTGAGAAAGAGGTATTCTAGCTCATCGTATGATATGATTGAACCTGGGGGCAGGCTCCGAAACCAAGTTCTTACCTCTCCTTCTAAGGTTTGGACAAACAATTGAGAATACACATCCTCATGCTTGAGACCTAGAATATCAGCGAATTGATCAAAAAAATTGATATGCTTGGCTGCAGTTAGATCCCCTTCTCCTATGAACTTGGGTAAGTTTTTCATATAGTTTTCAGGTAAATCATGGAGAGGTACATGAAGTACCAAGGGGGTGTATCTCATAGATACTTTAGTGAAAACCCTGGGAGGCTGTTGTTGGCCTTGACCTCCTATTCCCCTTGCTCCTCCTCCGGTGGCAGCCATGGATAACATAGGAGAGGAAATCAGTGTGTTATAAAGAGGGTTGGCGAATATGTAAAGTGACTCTCTGGCTTCCTCGAGGTGGAAAAGGGAGAAATCGGGAAACTTTTTACCAGGGAAGGCGAAGGATGAAAAAGGAGAAGAAGGTATACATGGGCTCGACTCCTCTGACTTGCAGGATATGTAAATGGAAGAACCCACTGGTGTCAAATCCGTGTTCATGAAAACCTCTTCCAGGCTTTGAGTGACAGAGGGGTTTATATTGAGATTCAATGGGATATTTATAGGGATAGACTTTGAGGCAGGCGTGTCACCCCTCGTAACATAAGAGGTAATCGGAGAGATCTCAGTTTTGACAGTACTATCCTATATTTTCTTGAGAGTAATATATCTCAAGGATAAAGGTTTGAAACAGGTCTTATATTGATATGATTAGACTTGGGTTGATATGAAACCACGCTTTGTTTAAATAAACCCTTTGGTCTTAATATTTTTCTGGGTCGGACACTGGCACTATTTGTTTGGCATTTGGGTTTTTTCTGGTGTTCTTCCAAAAGGATGCTAT
>ML832126.1:101312-131920 GCA_009831015.1 Picea engelmannii | reverse complement strand
TCCAAGGATGCTAGAGAATGAAAGGAAGAAAATGTAAGGGAGGTTGGGACGTGCAAGGATAAAGGAACTTTTGAAACTATGCAATATTGTGAACTGTGATAATAGAGACAGAACAACAGAATGGTGTAGATGAAGGCTTGAATAGAAGAGATAATCTAGATTATTGACAGCTTGAAGAGATTGATGTTTCTAGTAAAATTGGTATCTACGGGCGGTGTTGAGCTAGTTCTCAACTAAGGAGATTGGTGTCTCTTGGAGGTTAGTGCCTACAAACATTATTTTTGAGCTGGTGCTCAGTCAAGGAGACTAGTGTCTCCTGTAGGTTGGTACATGCAAAAAATATCGATTTGGTGCTGAGTTAAGGAGATTGGTGTCTCCTGCAAGTTGGTGCCTGCAAGCATTGTAACAGTAGATTGGTGCCTACAAGATTTTATTAATAAAAATTTTTTGGTTTTCTCCCATTTGGGTTACCACGTTAAATAAATGTGTATTATGGATTGCATGTTTGTATATGCATTTCTTATCAATTTCTTATGACTGATGAAGTAATAAATTGATAAATATTGTAAGAAGAGGAAAAATAGTCCTATACTAATTCAACCACCCCCCCCCCCTCTGAGTATAAGTAAGTGTGCCAACACTTGTGGTATGCAATATTTAGGCACATTAATTATGTTAGTATTTGTGTGTTGTAGAAAAATGGTGTCTCTGATTTGCTTACCATTCCAAAGAACTTGAAGGATTGTGAGGTGTGTATTCTTGGTAAGCACAACAAGCAACGTTTTCATGATTCTACTTCTATAGCATGTAGAAAGCTAGAGTTGATACACTCTAATTCACGTGGAACCATGCCCATTCATTCTGCCTTTGGCAATAAATATATCGTGAATTTTATTGATGACTACACCAGGATGTGTTGGGTTTATTTATTGAAACCGAAATCTCAAGCATTTGAAACATTTAAAATTTTTCATCTATGGATTGAAAATGAAGCTCAATCTCGTATTGATACTCTTAGTATTGATAATGGAGGGGAACACACTTCAAATGAGTTTGAAATGTGTCTTCTCCAACATGGGATCAAGCATCAAACCACTATTCCATAAAATCCTGAGCAAAATGGTGTAGCGAAAATAATGAATAGGGCACTCTTGAATATGGTACATTCAATGTAATTTTTCAAGAATGTGAAGTTGATGTTTTGGGATGATGTAGTTCTATGTGTAGTATATGTGAGAAACATGACTCCATCTCATGCTCATAGGAATAAGACTCCTTATAAAATGTGGTATGGTTGCATTCCTTCGGTGAGGCATCTCGAGGTCTTTGGTTCCACTTGTTATGCCTTAATTCCTAAGGAGAAAATAAAGAAATTTGGATAAGTCAAAAGTGCATCTTCTTGGGGTACTCAAACACCACTAAGGCATATCATCTTTACGATGAGCTAAAAAGAATTTTATTCTTTCTATAGATGTGATTTTTCTTCAATCCACCAAGAATAAAATGACTATTGAACGACAGCTTGATCATCTGGATAGATTCACCCATGTAAAGGAATATCATGAGTTTAACGATGAGATTCCATACCTTGAAGGGGGGATCCCTATATTTTATCAATCTTTGTAATCTCCCTTTGAAGTTCCATCTCCCCCTCAAGTGGAAGATCCAACCACTTCATCGGAATAGGAAGTTTGATTGGATGTTTTGATTAAGAGGATTAAATGGATGAGCCTTGATGGGAATGAAACACCATCTCAATTAGTGGAGCAACCTGGACCATCACAGAAATGTCCAAAGTGGCTCATAAAGACACTTAAAAGTGTTCATCTTGATGAGTTTGGAAAGACAAGAACCAAAAGTTCTACAAGAAAAAATGACGGAGGTGATGTAGATAATTCAAATTCAGGTGATGTAAATGATATGGGTGTTTCATATGATTGTGAATTGAATTTATCTTGTAAATTTGAGCCAAGTTCCTTTGAAGAAGTTTATTCTCATGATGATCCAGGTCGATATTGGTGGCCAACCACCTATTCCACTAATTCTAAATGGCTCCACATCTTGGCAGTTTTTCTATAGCTTTTCAGGTCCCAAACTTCTAGGGTCATTTTGAGGCACTAAATGACATTTTTTTGGTGCAAAAGTGCCCAATATTTAGCTGAAGGAAAATATTAGGTTGTTCAGAATGTGCACTTCTCAGCCATACCTTTCCAACAGGCTATTGAGAACCCCAAACAGAGATCATATGCAAAAGTTGTGCCCCTAGGAAGTTAATGTATCAACTAACCACATCGAGACCCACAAACCTTTTGGCATTTCATCTGCTAGGGTTAGGGTTATCGATGTTTAGGGTTTTCTCATTGATGATTTATGTTAAAAGGTCATTTCAGCCTCTTTGTAATCAACTTCTTGCGAATGAGCATAGCTAATACATCTCTTTCTTCATGGATAAGCTACCACCATTCTAGTTATTTTGTGTGCTTTTCATTTTACATTCTTTTGTATTCCATTCATTAATAGAATCTGAATTTAACTATATTATTGTGTTTCTTGCAATATCTCTGTGTGTTTCCTTGTTATATATGTGCCTTCATTTTTTTCTCAACATAATCTGGATCAATGGTATCAGAGAAATCTACTCTTATTTGCTTCTCGGTGCATGTCCCTCATGAGGTCAGGCTATCGATAGTTGGTCTTGAACTGGTTGATCTTGGAGAAGACCAATCTCTCCAACCTAAGAAACCTTGCATGGCAGAAGAAAATAGAGATGACAGAGCAGGAGATCATATCAAAATGTTTCTCAAGGAAGCCCTCACGTGACAAAGGAAGGAGATGATGAATAATTTCACCTGGACCCTTTGACAGCTTCCCACGATAATGGAGGTACCTTCAACCAACAATCACTTCAAAGGTGAGACGCCCTTCAACGTACAAGTTAAATTTGATATTCCTTTGTTTCAAGGCCAGATAGATATCAACGCTTTGCAAAAATGGTTAAGTCTACTAGAGGGTTATTTCTCTATCCAAAATATTTCCAATAGTGAAAAAATCACCTTCATGCTCCTTAAAGTTGTAGATTTTAACCTTGTACGATTAATTACTACAAACAAATTCTTAGTAAAAATAGAAAATATACAATGGCACACAGACATTACACAGAGATTTAACCCTGGGAACCCAATCTCGGAAAACCAACAACCTATTTAAAGTCGCACCTCTAATTTTATTTGCATCATCTTCATTGTTTACAATGAAATATATATAAGACCCCATGACATCCAAAACCCCTAATCTATTGACCCAGATTAGTCAACAACCCTAATTCCTTAACCAAAATTAGAAAACCATTGGAAAAAAACATGTGTCAAAAAACGGATAAAAACGGACCCAAAAAACTGCTAAAAAAAATTATGGGGGTGTTGCCCATAAACCCTCGCACACTTAGCATAACACAAACACAAGTTTGGTCGTGAAAAGAATATAACACATACTGATCTGAACCCGGGGTGATTAGTTTCCAACAATTGATTAATTCTTTCACTCCTTCAAAGGGTTAGCTATAGATAGTTTTACTTGAGCGATTTGCAATTAAAGGTAAAGTGGAAGTCTTATAGGCTTGAATCCAAAGTGAATAAAAAACTCCTTAGTTTTCCTTATGTGTTATACATCATGCTTGCATTTAATATTCTATGTGCGGAACCTCATGGAAAAGAAACATAAGACATAATACACATAATGGATATGACACTTCCTTTGATAACGGAGTTCACCCGATGTGTGTTGCGTCTCTGGCTCATGCTCCAAAGCTTGACCGCTTTATTCTCCTCGCTGTAATGATGTCTCTTCTTTACAAGTTGTAAGGCCAAAGTCCCTTTTCGGTGATGGCAACAAGAGATAGGAATGTTATCAGGAATGTATACAAGCTTCACAAGTTCTCATGCTCATGAGGCATCCATGATACTAACATGGGCATCATTCCCACATACTCAATACATAAAAGAGGAAGAATAAAAGATGAACCCCATCATCATGGAGCCATGAAGTGTCGTAGATCTGCTGCTTAGATCCAAGCATATATGCAGCCCATACAAAGACCCTGAAACCACGATATTTAGAATTGATTCGTTGGCCACTTATCATGCAAGTGCCACAATTTTCTATGTCACATGTAACTGATTTGTTTTATGTGGAAAAGGAGAAGAAAAGAATAGATAGAAGGAATAAGTTGATCATGTTGCCTTGTTGCAGCCTCTCCATGCTCCTTTAGACATGTAACATGCATGTTATGCTACAACATTTAATGACAAAATAGCATAATGAAAAGCATGCTTACATTGGCTTCTCCAGAACTTAGCTTGTTTATCTGAAGCTCTGCTGCAAAAATAGACCTCTCCATTGGATTTGCGTCGTCGAATTACCTAAATACGATTGTTAAAACGTCTCCATCGAACATAGGCACCTCCAGGCCTCCTTTGGACCTATGCCTCGATTTGTGTGCAACCTCATGCAATTAATGCACTGTCATCTGCATAGAAAATTGTGCCCAGTACGGACTTGGGTGAACTGGCGTGCTCCTTCTATCATGCATTGGTGAAAATGGGTTCTTAAGTAAAAACCCAAGCGGATATTCCAACTAAGGTCGTTGGTTCAGTTGGTTGGCACGCAAGTATTAAGGCATGTGGGTAGGGGGGAGGTCCCAGGGTCAAACCCATGGGCCTCCCTTTTGGTGCATTTGTTACAATCGTTGCTAACATTGGAGGTCGACCTTCTAAGTTTGGCGAATACGCCAGATGTGGCAGGACCTTCACCATATTTGGTGGGGCCCTGTCATATATATTTTTTTTATTTTTTTTGGTCACGAACCCTCCTTGGGCATTTTGGGGGTGCCACGTGGCTCCCTCTGATTGGGCCACGTGGTGTCCAGCTATTGGCCCATGTTGTCCAGTCACCTTCCACGTGGGCATGATGTCATTTCCTTGTTGGCTCATTCGTATGCTGCCACATGGTGCTTCTAGAGGAAGCCACGTGTCTGTACGGACTGCATAGTCACCTACCACATGTTTGTATAGATGCCACGTCATTGTACAGACTTCCATGTCAGCCTGCCACAGCACTGTATAGACTTCCATGTGGCACGATCCGATTGGTCCACGGATCAGCCCAAAAATGCCAAAACTAGGTGACATGTGGCAGCCTCTGGTGTTGCCACATCATCATGCTAACATCAGCATGACACATGTCACCTTTCTTCTCCTACGAAGTTTGTTGTGCAAATGTTGACGTCATCCATATGGATGATGATGTCAGCAGTACAGATGTTGACTCATCCCTTGCTAAAAGGGCTGGGTTGACCAAACTTTGACCACAAATATATTTCAATCTGTAACTCCATTTGACAAGACGTTTACATTGTTAGAAAGCTTGCAACGTGCTCTTCATTATCATGCAATTTTTACTAAGTTTTGGAAACTTTGAATATTTTCCCTTTCTCTATCTATTGAGGCCATTTTGAGCCTCCTGGGACACTTCTGAAACTTTCGTGATGTTCCCTAGATCCATCTGGATCACGCTTTCCAACTGAAAGGAATTTGGGTCCCAAAAATTCTTTACATTATAATTTTCATGTCCATTGGACTTACAATAATAAACCCATACCCAAACTACCTCACAAGGCCTAACAATAACAACATGTTCCAGAAAAGAAGTGATCAACAATTATCACTTTTACATAATACCCTTTTATGGGGTCTTAATAGAAACATGTGATTTACAAAGATGGCCACTCTCGACTAACTCAAGGATTTTCCCCATTCGTTCAGCCATTATGTCGAACATGTCCTCTTTATCGAGATGTCCTTTCTATGGTAGTTGGTTTCCTTTTGATGGTGGATTTCCCTACAGCACTGCCTGACTGGTTGTCTCCCTCAGAGGTGTCTGTATGGTCTTCTTGTTCCTCTTTAGGCATGGATCTGGATGTAAGGCCCAACAAGTGGCATCATGATGTCTGTCTCTGCTACAATGGCTGCAGTAGCCTTTCTCCTTCAAAGGTGCATTTCCCTTGCTCTTTTCCATGTGTGGAAAGCAATCTTCCATCCTCTTCTTTCTCATGGTTTTCATAACCTTCCTGCACAAGGATTTTCTCTTCCAACACTGGGTCACTGTGTGGTTATTCAATCCACAAAAATTGCATGGTATTTGATTCCACAAGCTCTGTTTTATATGATTAACATGCTTATAATCAAATGGCATTTTAGAGTTTCGAGATTTCTTATACCTCGATGAGTTTCCTCTCGAGTAAGACTGGAAAGAAGAGTTGGTCTCAACTCTGCCAGTGTGATGTTCATCTCTCCCCGGAGATGTCTTGAGTCCTCGATCATGAGAAGTTATGCTCTCGGCCTGCACTAAATCAATTTCATCTCCTGATGAACTGTTGACTTCTGGAGTCTCAGTGACTATCCTGGGTTATTCTTCCCGAATGGTTTTGGAGATTTCTCCAATATCCTTTGGGACATAGCCTATCCTGACATATCGAAGCCAAACCACTACCTCGATGGGATCCACAATACCTTGGCCATTGGTTCCAAGGCCTCCTCCTTCGTATCCCATTTTTCTCATCAACTTAAAGTCGATGCAAGAAGCATGTTGTTCAACGATTTGAAAAGAATCATCAGCATTAATCAAGAAAGGAACTACATGTGGTTTGTTTACCTCCACCTCAGACTAGGACTCTTGGTCTACTTCTTGAGATGTGTCCAGTTCTTCATGGTGAGAAGGATCAGTGGAATATGCTTATAGGAATCCTCCTTGGTTTCTGGATGCATGTAGTTCATCTTCATTTGCTTGAAAAAGTGTGCATGCATTTGCACTGTCATTATCGCACCCATAATTCATGAAGTTGCCATGCTCAGAAGACGGTCTTATCACTGTTGCATTCGTAGAGCCTTCCCCTGTCTCCATCTTCATGGTTTGCAACTGCTCTTGGAACCTTTGGTTCTCTTCTTCTGCAACATGCAACAATGTCTTCAATCCAACATTCTCTGCTTGAATCATTTGGTTGAGCTCTTGAAGCTCATCGAACCACGACTGTTTTGGTAATATTTCCATCCTTAGCTTCAACACCTGCAATCGCTATCAAGCCTACTCTTATACCACATTATCTGAACCTGGGGGTGATTAGTTTCCAATAATTGATTAATTATTTCACTCCTTCAAAGTGTCAGCTATAGATCGTTTTACTTGAGCGATTTGCAATTAAAGTTAAAGTGGAAGTATTATAGGCTTGAATCCAAAGTGAATAAAAACCTCCTTAGTTTTCCTTATGTGTTATATATCATGCTTGCATTTAATATTCTATGTGCGGAACCTCATGGAAACGCAACATAAGACATATAACACATAATGGATATGACACTTCCCTTGATAACGGAGTTCACCCGATGTGGGCTATGTCTCTAGATCATGCTCCAATGCTTGACCATTTTATTCTCCTCGCTGTAATGATGTCTTTTCTTTACAAGTTGTAAGGCCAAAGTCCCTTTTTCAGTGACGACAACAAGAGATCGGAATGTGATCAAGAATGTATACAAGCTTCACAAGTTCTCATGCTCATGAGGCATCCATGATACTGACATGGACATCATTCCCACATACTCAATACATAAAAGAGGAAGAATAAAATATGACCCCCATCATCATGGAGCCATGAAGTGCCTTAGATCTATTGCTCAGATCCAAGCATATATGCAACCCATACAAAGATCTCGAAACCACGAGATTTAGAACTGCTTCGTTGGCCACTTATCATGCAATTACCACAATTTCTTTGTCACATGTAATTTATTGGTTTTATTCAGAAAAGGAGAAGAAAAGAAGAGATAGAAGGAATAAGTTGATCATGTTGCCTTGTTGCAGCCTCTCCATGCTCCTTCAGACCTGTAACATGCATGCTATGTTGCAACATTTAATGACAAAACAGCATAATGAAAAGCATGCTTACATTGGCTTCTCCATAACTTAGCTTGTTGATATGAAGCTCTGCTGCAAAAACAGACCTCGCCATTGGATTCGCATCGCCGAATTACCTACAAATGATTGCCAAATCATCTCCATCAGACACATGCACCTTCAGGCCTCATCTGGACCTCTACCTCAATTTGCGGGCAACCCTGTGCAATTAATGCACTGTCAGCTGCATAAAAAACCATGCCCGATATGGACCTGGGAGAACTGGCGTGCTCTTTCTATCATGCATTGGCGAAAATGGGTTCTTAATTAAAAACCTGGGCGGATATTTCAACTAAGGACGTTGGTCGAGTTGGTTGGCATGCAAGTATTAAGGCATGTGGGTAGGGGGGAGGTCTCGGGGTCAAACCCTCGGGCCTCCCTTTGGTGCATTTGTTACAACCGTTGCTAATGTTGGAGGTCGGCCTTCTAAGTTTGGCGGATACGCCAGATGTGGCTGGACCTCTGCTAGATTTGGCAAGGTCCTGTCTTATATTTTTTATTTTATTTTTCGGTCACGGGCCCTCCTTGGGAATTTCAGGGGTACCATGTGGCGCCCAGCTATTAGCCCATTTTGTCCAGTCATCTACCACATGGGCATGATGTCATTGCCTTGTAGGCCCAGTCGTACGCTTCCACGTGGAACTTCTCGAGGAAGCCACATGTTTGTACGGACTGCACAGTCACATGTCACGTGTTTGTATGGATACCATGTCATCATGCCACATCATTGTACAGACTGCCACATCAGCCTACCACGTCACTATACAAACTGCCACATCATTGTATGGACTGCCACATGGCACGATCTGATTGGTCCACGGATCGGCCCGAAAATGCCAAAACTGGGTGACATGTGGTAGCCTCTGGTGTTTCCATGTCATCATGATGATGTCAGCATGACACGTGTCGCATTTCTCCTTCCACGTGTGTTTTACAGATGTTGATGTCATTCGTACGGATGATAACGTCAGTAGCACGGATGTTGACTCACTCCCTGTTGACTGGGCTGGGTTAACCAAACTTTGACCATGAATATCTTTCAATCTGTAACTCTATTTGACGAGTCGTTTGTGTTATTGGAAAGCTTGTGACGCACTCTTCGTCATCATGCCATTTTCACTGAGTTTTGGGAACTTTGAATCTTTTCCCTTTCTCTTTTTGCTAAGGCCATTCTGAGACTCTTGGGACACTTTTGAAACTTTCGTGATGTTCCCTAGATCCATCTGGATCACATACCCAACAAAATCCATTCCCCATGTCAGATATTGGTGGGAAACTTTCTGTGAGGAAAATGTCAAAGATGAGTGTGCAATTTTAGGCCCGAACCTACTTGGTCAACTTTCCTTGATGCCCTCTAGGAGCAATACTACCTTGTTGGAAACTACAATGACTAGTACACAAGATGGCCAACTCTATGTCAAGAGAGAGACTAGACAATGTTGGAGTACACCAATATCTTCCATACCTTGCGCACAAAGCTGGGTATTGAAGACTCTAATCGGCACCTGGTTCTAAAGTATCGCAATGGCCTACATAGGTACATCCAAACAGATATGGAATTCCTAGACATCTCCTCACTGGGAGTCGCTTATCGATATGCTATCAAGTTCAAGAAAAATTTCAAGCAAAAGAATAAGCGGGATTGCAAACCCATCGCAGCAGAATCATGGTAAAGGTGGCCCTAACTCCCAAAACAAAGGACAAAGCAAGGATGGCTAACCCTAGGACAACTAATCAAAGCCACAAGAAAAGAAGGGTAACGAGAAGTCAAAAAATGACACTGGAAAGTGATGTGAGTTCCATAAAATCCCTTGCTATAACACCGATGAATGTCTCTCCAAACAGTCATTATTGGATAAGATGAAGGCCTTAGAGTTAGATGTCGAATCGTACTGTAATTCAGAATCAGATAGGGGAAAATAAATCATTGACACAAAACCCAGTGTCACCATTACTAACACAAAGGTCCAGCTAGAGGAACCATAGGCGCATGATGAAGGGGAGCACCTCTTCCACTCACAAATGTGGGTGAAGGGGACCCCATTCCATTTCATTATTGAGAGAGGTAGTCAAAAGAACCTAATCTCAATAGAGTTCATCAATAGGTTTAACCTAAAAACAACGCCACACCCTCAGCCATACACCATGGGTTGGCTCAGCTCAGGACGAGACATTCACGTCAACCAGAAATGTTTCCTGCACTATGGCATCATGCCCTTCAAAGATGAGGTATTGTGTGATGTTTCCCCACTTGAAGTTTGTGATGTTATTTTAAGACAACCATATATGTGAAAGCATCATGTTGTTTATGAATCTAGGCCATGTGTTGTCATTATTACTTTGGTAGGCCAACTCTAAAAGGTACTAGAGGTAGTCCCAATCTTGTGGTCACTTTGATCTCCATGAAGCAGTGCAGAAAGATGATCTCTCAAACTAAGAGATTTGTCCTCTTTATAGTCTGTTCAAAAGGTGAACAGAAGATCACTGCAATCGCCAAAACCTTTGCATGAGGTCCCTCTACACAACAAAAGCATGTGGACAAGATAGTAGAAGAACACAAAGACAAATTTGCCTCACCTACTAGCCTTTTCACTGTCAAGTAAAGCCCTCAATTGATTTGACACTCTGTGCTCCTTTAACTAATGACCGTGTATATAGGTGCTCTATTGTGGAAAATGAAGAAATAAAACGCTAGATCCAAGAGCTAATTCTAAAGGGCCACATTAGACTAAGCTCCTCACCTTGCAGTAGACCAACTTTTTTGGTTCAGAAGAAGGATGAGACATGGTGACTTTGTATTGATTACAGATCCTTGAACAATATCACAGTAAAAAATTGGTACATAATATCTTGGATTGATGATCTTCTAGATCAACTCAAGGGCACCAAATTTTTGAGTAAAATTGATCTGAAGTAAGGCTACCACTAGGTGTCAGTTGAGCATAATTATGTATGCAAGACAACCTTCAAGTATAAAGAAGGTCTCTTCAAGTGGTTGGTCATGCCTTTTTGGCTTGACTAATGCCCCGACCACATTCATGTGGATGATGGATGATATATTGTGGCCATTCACAAACTCCTTTGTGGTCGTGTATCTATATGACATCCTCATCTTTAGAAAAAACTGGGAGGAACATTTGAAGCACATTCAGTAGCCATTGGGCACCCTGCAACTACACAAGTTATATGCCAATTTGGATAAGTGTCCCTTCGGTATGCAGAGAATTCAAAACTTGGGATACATCATGGACGAGCAGGGTGTGCATGTGGATCCAGCTAAGATCCAAATCATTCATGATTGGTCGACCCCAAAGACACTGACCGAGTTCTGCATCTTCTTGGGCCTCACCAACTTCTACCGCAAGTTTGTGTTGGGGTTCTCTCATATCGCTTGAGCCCTAAGCCAGGTGACCAAGGGTGGAGCCAAGGCCAATTTTTTGGGGGTTGCGTCACAACAGAAAGCATTCGAGGATTTGAAATGTCGCCTCTGCTCGACATCAGTTCTTATTCTGCCAAACCTGCAACAACTATTTGAGATTGAGATAGATGCTTCAGATTATGTTATCGGTGCAGTCCTCACTTAGCATGGGCATCCATTGGCCTATCAAAATGAAACACTATCTGATGTTGTTTGCATATGTCCCACCTATGAATAGAGTTGTACTCCAATATGCAGGCATGCTGACAGTGGAAGCATTGCATTATGAGAAAGGAAACGATCATCCACACTGATCAAATACCTCTACCATAGTTCTTAACTCCTATGGGCATGAGACCTCTGAGTGGCCACAACTATTTGACTCTAAATTTGCTACTACCTATTAGACATTGAGCATAGAAAAACCAGTTCCATACTTTTATCTCTAGGATGGAGTGTTATGCCATCTGAGCCATCTTTGTGTTCCTTCAAGAAAGCATGCAAATATGATTTGGGAATCTCATTACAGTCAGGTGGCAGGACACTTTGGCATGGAAAAAACAATGGAATTACAACAAAAGTGTTTTTATTGGTCAAAGCTTCGACAAGATGTTAGCAGGTATATCAGATCTTGCACTGCTTATGCCATTTCCAAACCCACCATTAAAAAGCGGGGGCTATACACCCCTCTGCCTACTACTGATAGACCTTGGCAGTCCATATCCATGGATTACATGTCTGGTCTACCTTCAACTAAGCATGGTAATGACTGTGTCTTCATGGTCGTTGTTTGATTATCTAAGATGGAAGTTTTGACACCCTGCAAGAACAGTATCATAGTCGAGGTCATTGTTAAGATCTTCTTTGAGCATGTTTGGGTTCATTTTGGAATCCCACGGACCATTATTTCTGATCGAGATAGTAGGTTCCTGAGTACTTTATGGTCCATCCTATGGTCAATGATGGACACCAAGCTAACCAAATAGACTGCCTTCCACCCATAGACTGATGGAAAAACAAACGTAGTCAACAAGATGATTATTCATATCATGAGGATGTAAAATTCTATACATACCTACACATGGGATGAGATTCTTCCTTATGTTCAACGTAGCTACAACATAGCCCTCCATAGCTCTGTTAGCCACATCCCTTTTCAGGTGTGCTTGGGGTTCCAACCATTAGCCCTCATTGATGTAGCTCTGCTCATTGCAGTTGCACAGGAAGATTCCCAACATGCTCGGACCGAGGCTAATTGAGTAGCCAAATTTGTTGAACGGATACATTACATCCAACAACAAGTTCATGATATTTTGCAGAAATTCAATGCCAAGTACAAGCAGTGCCACGATCAACATTGGGTACCACACAAGTTTCAGGTGGGAGATAAAGCATGGCTGCATTTGCAGAAAGAGTGCCTCACGAGACCCTATTAGAAGATCCATCCACTCTGATATGAGCCTTACACCATCACCAAGGATGTGGGTGAGAATGACTTTGAATAAATTATTCCCCCTTTCCTTGTCTGGCACCTCGTATTTAATGTGGAACTTCGTCGACCATATTTTCCACCTCTCCTTGACACTTCAGATGTGGTCGAGCACTTGGCCCCTACAGAACTCAATCCTAACTGCATTGAGCCGGTGACAATTTATCAGATCGTGGACACCAAGACGAAGAGCACCCGCTAGCATAACACCCAATGATATTGGGTCGTCAAAGCAACACAACTTCTTCACCAAGGCAAGCAACTCACTAGCAGTTAAATTTAGCAGAAGTTTCCCCATCTGTTGGAGGAAAATGATGCAATGGGGACCATTGCTTCATAAGGGGGGATGCTGATCTAGGAGTATATTGGTGGCCACCCACCTATTCCATTAATTCTAAATGGGTCCACATCTTGGTAGTTTTTCTACAGTTTTTTGGGTCCCAAACTTCCAGGGTCGATTTGAGGCCCTAAACGATGTTTTTTTTTGGCGCGGTAGCACTCAGTATGTAGTCAATGGCATATAATGATCCATTCAAAATGTGTACTTCTTAGCCAGACCTTTTCGATAAGCTACTGAGTGCCCCAAATGGAGATCATATGCAAGCGTTGCACCCCCGAGAAGTTGATGTATCAACTAACCACATTAGGGCCCATAAACCTTTTGGCATTTCATCTGTTGAAGATAGGGTTTTGTATGTTTAGGGTTTTCTCATTGATGATTTATGTTAAAATTCCTTTTTTGCCTCTTTATAATTAGCTTCTTGTGAATGAGCATAGTTGACACATCTCTTTCTTCAAGGATAAGCTACCACCATTCTAGCTAGTTTGTGTGCTTTTCATTTTATAGTCTTTTGTATTCCATTAATTAATAGAATCTGAGTTTAACTATGATACTTTGCTAATTTTGTAATTCTGGAAATAAACTATGTATGGATTTTTTGAAACATCCAACATTTTGAGTGGACACTCCACCCATCATCAGGGACTATTGAAGCAATGTGTTACTTTGCTTCTTGCAATATCTCTGTGTGTTTCCTTGTTATATATTTGCATTCATTTCATTCTCAACATAATCTGAATCAGTCGTATCAGAGCAATCTTCTCTTTGTTGTTTCTCGGTACATGTCCCTGATGAGGTCAGGCTATCGAGAATTGCTTCTCATGATGATTGGAAAGAATCCATGCAGAAAGAGTATGATTCTCTCATCAAGAATGGGACATGGAAGTTGGTGGATCCTCCATTTTGAACCAAACTAATTGGTTGCAGGAAGGTCTACAAGAACAAGTACAAATAAGATGGCTCACTTGACAAGCATAAAGTGAGGCTTGTGGTGAAAGGATTTGCATAGAAAGAAAGCATAGACTATGAGTAGACTTTTTCCCCCACAGTAAAATTGGCTACCATTCGTGCATGGTTAGATTTGGTAGCATAGAATAGGTGTAAATTCATCACATGGATGTGAAGACAACCTTCTTTAATGGACACTTGAAAGAGAATGTCTACATGTCTCAACCAGAATGATTTGTTGTGAAAGGTCAAGAACACAAGCTATGCAATCTCATCAAGTCTTTGTATGGTCTAAAGCAAGCACCTCACTCATGGTATGAAAATCTAACTAAACATATTTTGAAGATCAATTTGAAGAATTTTAATCTTGATGTTGTAACTTTTTTGTAAAGAAAGATGGAAAAATCGTTGTATATCTTGTGGTGTATGTGTTCACACCATAGGTTTGCAAGACCATGTGCACGCCACAAGTTTTGTATTTGTACAGGCCATGATTTTTGTAAATGTGCTTGCACCAACCATTTTGCAGTGTGTCCATCGACTCTAGTACCACGCAAAGACTTGTAAGAAATCATGTGTGCATATCCAGTCACAATAAATTGTAATGATTAGTAATTGTTTTGTAATCTACCGATTGGTCATGCTTGAGGTTGTTAGTGAGTTGGCAGAGTTGCTATCATTACCATGCTATGGAGAAATAAAAGGAATGCATGAAAACCATTGGGGAGGCTTAGTTCTGATTATTGTTAGAGTCTCTTTTGCGTTGTTGTGGAAAAGAAAGTAGTCTTCCAATTGTGATGTAATATGAGAGAGAAATTAGATCTGGATCTAAGTATTGTTGGTATCTAGTTTGAATCTGAAGGATTCTTTGATAAGGCTACAACCATTGTATATTTGAATGCTTATCTCTAGTTGATTAATGAAATGAATGGGATCCAATTTGGTCCTTCCTGTCATGGACTCTACTATGGATGAATGTTTGTAGTATATGTTAGATTGTATTTTACTAATAAGAATGTTGATATGAATGGGTAGAATCTAATATACAGTTCTGCAGTATGTGTTTCCATTCATCGTATTCCTTCATGCACTACACAATTGTTTGGTCTTTGTAATTCTCATGAGTCTCAGGTGAGACCTTATTTTGTTCCTGAATATTGCATATGTCGACATTGATGGGTTTTTGTTGCTAACATATTTCAAACCTTGGGTCTAAATCCCTGCACCAACAAATTAGTTCAGTTTTCAGGACCCGATGATTTTGAGTTGCATGTTAGAGTAAGGACATGACATGAAAGCCTTCAAGAAAAGAGATAGAAGAATGGATATTTAAGAAAGAAGATGAATATGCATGGAGGGAGACCATAAATTTGCAAATCAACCTCAAACGATGGAAATAAAGGTACATATATTGAGATCTACATGAAATTTTCTTTGATGAGTTTCGGTGTTTGTTGCATGAATGGGTAAAGAGACAGACAAAGACTAACTTTGTGTAGTGAGCCTAAGAACCGATGGTTTTGGACCAAGAAGTGGTAACTTGGTTGAAAAATTTGGACAATAAGTGGTCCAAAGCCATTGAATTTTGGTTCAAATGAGTTAGTTAAAGGAGGATACATTGTTGAATTTGTGGTTGACTGCAACAAATCTTTTAGAAGTGTATAAAGAAAGTTTGTAGTTGATCCTCGAGGCAGATTGTTAGAAAAAATCTCACTTTGAATCAAGATGTTGTTCATGGAGAAGGGGTTGATGTGCATGGATCCCAATAGGATGGTAGTGTAAACCCCCTGGGTGGAGGGGGGGAGATGTAACTATGGGGGAAGAAGATGAGATAAGTTGAAGAGAGAATTGATCTAGAAGAACAAAGTGATATGTAATAAGAGTCAACTTGAGGAAGCGATTCAAGCGAGAAAGCAAAGAAGGGAGAACAAAGGGTGATGAAAAAGTAGCAAGAAGATCTAAGATGAAATTGAAAAGAGCCATAACAAAAGTGTGTGCATGAGAAAGATCTATGCCAGAGAGTAGTGTAGAAGAAGAGAGGCAACATCAAGAATGAGGTATCAAGAGAAGATACAAGAGGAAGTAGCAATATATTTATGGAGAATGAGGTCAAAACCCCTTGGATAATGAGAGATGTAGTTGAATCAGAGGAAGACGAGGTGTGGAGTAGTAGCGCCAATGATGCAGAAGATAGTGATGAAGGCACCCTCCCAAAGAGTGAAGAGATCTTGGTTGTTGGAAGGAGGACTACATGGCTCAATATAGGGAGCTCTTTTGGATCCATCAACAAAGAAGGCGAGGTAGTATATAGTAACCTCATCTTTGAACCACCCACCTCATGTATTTTTAAATAAGAAGAAACCACCGAGAAGAAAGTGTACAAGAGAAAAAATTATAAGTCACGAGTAAAGTAGAAATTGAAGTTAGCAAAACTTAACAAAAATATTGTCAATACCAGTAGTACCAAGTAATAACCAATCAGGAAGATCAATTTCTAGTTCAAGTATGTCCACTTAGATAAGGGGTTATTCATCCCTTAGGGTCCCCACGTTTCATGGGATGGGAAGAGATAATGCAGAATAACATTGGCTCATATGTGAAGAGATCTAGTCTCTAAAGCAGATCACAAATGAGGTAGATAAAATCACATAGTTAGAGACTACCTTCAAAGACAAAGCTTTGACATGGTATATGAAGTATGGGTTACTACGCCAATGAGATAGGAAAGGTATGTACATAGATAAAGAGAAAATTACTTAGAGAATTCCATAAACCAAAGTCGAAGTCACAATGTATAACCGAAATTAAGGATATTAAGCAACAAGTTGAAGAAACCGTGTGGGACTATGACCAACGGTTCAATATTTTGTTGGACATATTAACCTTTTAGATCTAAGATGTTCAGCACAGAGAATGGTTCATTGTTGGGCTCCTCCCATACATCTGGGTCCCACTCATGCAATCGAAGGTGATGATTGAGTTGGAAGCCATAGAGATTGCAATGCGCCTAGAGTCTACTCCAAGAGGTGGTGAGACGTCAGTAGGATTGGCACAGCTATAAACTCAACCTACAACTCTCACCGTGCAATTGCAAGATATGGAAAAGAGGAAGGTAATACGTGAGAACATTTGGTGTACCATGTGCCACGTAGAGGGTCACCATTCGAATGAGTGTCTTGCACTGGGAAACTACACCACAACAGGGGCACAAAACCTGTTTCCTAAGGGGTCGCAGACCGAATAGTGTGAGATTTTTAGACAATGAGGCCATGTGCCTCCTTGTTGTCCGTCACTGCAAAAATATCGAAATATGACACATACTCCATTTTGTTAGTTTTGCAAGTCCATGGGCACAATGCAAACAACTTCCAATCGTTGCAGTTGATGAAGGAGCATACTACAGATGCATACAGGGTCCAAGAGGAGATAAGGGTGGAGACTGTGGAGGCTTGTGGGGAGGCTAGAGAAGAGGATATGGTAGAGGAAGAGGCAGAGGATATGGTGGGGGAAGAGGTAGACCACCCACCTGTTTCAAATGTGGTGATATGGGACACTTGGCATGGTCCTATACTAAGCCTTGCATGTTGTGTCAAAGTGATGATTGCATGGCGCATCGATCAAGCCAACACTTGGGTTGACCTCACTCGCAGAGGTTGAAAATGTTTTCCAAGATTTGAAGGAATTGTTGGAGTCATTTGATCAATTTGATTTAGATTTATAGAACTTCATCACCCAACTCATGCAAAAGTTACCATCTATTGCCTCAATCATACCACAATGAGATCTGTTGGCTCGAGGATGAGCCAAGTAATAGTGTTGGGGGCATGTTAGCACCATATGTTGACAAGACCACGCGTGCACCACAAGTTTTGTATTTGCACACACTATAAGTTTTGTACCTGCATGCACCATAAGTTTTGTATCTGTACACGCCACAAGTTTTGTATTTGCGCGTGCCACAAGTTTTGTATATGCACCTATTCCACAATTTATGCAATGTGTGCCTCTTGTACGACACAAAGACTTATAATAAAGCACGCATGCATATCTGGTCATGATTAGTTGTAATGATTAGTAACCATTTTGTAACCAATTGATTATTCATGCTCGAGGTTGTTAGTGAGTTGAAAAAGTTGTTATCATTGTGATGCTATGGAGAGATAAAAGGAATGCATGTGAACCAATGGGGAGGCTTATATCTGATTATTGTTAGAGTTTGTTTTGAGTTGTTGTGGAAAATAATGTAGTCTTCCAATTGTGATGTAATATGAGAGAGAAATTATATCTGGATCTGAATTTTGTTGATCTTCAGTTCGAGTTTGAATGAGTCTTTGAGAAGGCTATGACCATTGTATATTTGAATGCTTATCTTTGGCTGATTAATGAAATGAATGAGATCAAACTTGGTCCATCATGCCATGGACTCTATTATGGATGAATGTTTGCAGTATATGTTAGAATGTAGTTTACATATATGAATGTTGATATGAATGGGTAGGATCTAATGTAAAGTCCCTTATTATGTGTTTTTCGTTTGCCATATTCCTTCATGCATTGCACAATTTTTTAGTATCTGTAATTCTCATGAGCGTCTTGGGTGATACCTTATTCATGTCTTGAATATTGAATATGCCAACACTAATGAGATTTTTTTGGTGATGTATTTTGAACCCTCGGTCTGAATCCCCACACTAACAGTATGTAGATGATCTTTTGATAACAAGGAACAATGAAGCATATATTGCATCCATAGAGAAATAATTGAAGAAGGGTTTTGAGATGATAGACATTGGACACCTTCACTACTACTTGGGTATTAAAGTAACTCAAAATCCAAAGTATGTATTCATCTCCCAAAAGAAGTACATTGCATAATTGTTGAACAGATTTGGCATAACTGAATGTAATGCTCTCTCTACTCCAATGGAGAAAAATTTGAAGCTAACATCAAAAGAAGGGAATGAATTTGAGGATGCAGACAAATATAGATATCTTGTGGGGAGTCTTATCTACCTTACCACTACCAAACCAAATATTTCAATTGCAGTTGGGATCCTTTCTAGGTTCATGAAAAAACCTTTTGAAGGACATTGGTGTGCTACAAACAGAGTTCTAAGGTACTTAATGGGAGCCAAAGACTTTAGGCTCCAATACTTTAAGGTGGAGGACTTCAAACTAGTTTGAAAAACGAAGTCAGACTTTGTTGGGGATAAAGAGAATGGAGTGTCTACTTCAGGATGCCTCATGAGTCTTGGATCAACAACTATCTCTTAGAGATCACACAAACAAATTGTTTTAGCACATTCCACTACAAAGGAAAAGTATGTGATTGTTGTAGAAGTGGCAACAAGATACTATAGGCTTTATAGGAGAAACAAGTGAATGCTACTCCACTCTTGATTGACAACATTTATGCAATTAAGTTGGCCAAGAATACTAGATTCATGATCAAACAAAGAACATCAACATGAAATACCATTTGATTCAACATCATGTAGAGGCCAAGTCCATTCAACTAATACATTGTTCCACAAGTGAGTAAATTACATACATATTCACCAAAGTGCTTGAAAGAAAAAAGATTGAAAAGTTCAGAAAGATGCTTGGACTTACAAACACCCCTTCAGATTAAGGCAGGGAATTTTAGATACATGATACTTGGGATTATGATATATTGTAAATATTAGTTTAGGAGAAATATGAAGAGGCATAGGTGAATGTCAAGATTCATTGTATCTCTTGGGAGATGAAACCAAAATCCATCTCTTAATGTATATATGTATGGCTCACATCACCAAAAAAATTTAATGCATGGAGTTATTCATCTCTGGCCTATTATTTTGGAGGCCTCTACCTTCCCATCTTTCTTCTTCCTCCTTATATCTATTTCTAAATTGGGCTCCTAGAAAAGTTGTTGGGAGGATAAAAATTTATGTATATCCATGGTCACAAATTCTTCCCATGAAACTTGGATAGTTTGTTTTTCCAAGGCATCACATACTAGAAATTTAATGAGGCCATGGTGGGCCAAGGCCTCTTCTTTTCCTTTCTTGACCTTTGAACTCATCTCCCTTAAGGATTTAGTAGAAAATAAGGGATGCTTATATTTTCCACAAGTCCCTAATAAAACATAATCCTAACCTTATGCAAGAACCTAAAATGGTATGCATATATCATACTTAGACTTCCTTCACAAGTTATATACTTCAGTAGGTGATATGCTAATTCATCCCATGGTTCTAGAAGACTTTCTCTTATGACCCCATTCTTGTTTTCTTCCAGTTGTTCATAACTTAAGAAAAACAATTTCTTAGCATCAATAGCAGGTTTCCTTTCATCCTTATCCCAAGGTAGACCCATGGGAAGTCCTAAAACTCTACTTATAATTGCTTCATTCATCTGCATTTCCAACCCTCCTACTATTATGATGCATTCTTGATCTCTAATATTTTTAAAACTATGTGCAAATTAAAGTGTTATTTTTTCATCACATCCCTGTAGTTTATCAAAATAATCCAACCAATTGGATCATTGAACGACCTCAACCAGTTCAAGTTTATTGTACAACATAGAGGTATATGTAGGCTCCATCCTACTAAAACCACCCCCCATAATTCACTTAGAATGTCTTCTTTGTGTATCATGTAAGGTTGTGTGCAAGGGTATCTCCACTAGCTCAGAAGACCAAATGCAACAAGGAATACAAAATAGAGAAATTTTGGCTTCCATGGATTCTTGATATGAAGGGAAGAAAAAATCGAGTAAGGGGCCTAGGATGAATTCAATAAGGGTTGAGGATAGATGAATAACACACATAGGCTAGGGTCGAAATTGTAGTTGTTGGAACAAATGAATGTGGGGTTTGTAGGGTATCATCCCATGTTCAAAAAATTTGGAAGCCTTTGGAGTGATAGGATAGCATTTCATGTAGTAAGGGTGTTTATATTTTGGTTTAGAACTCAAAATAACTACAAAAATCTCAGGCAGCAAGGGTTTGTGGAAAGGAAAAAACTATGGAGGCCCAAGCTTGAGCCTCCCACCTCTCAACTATCATGAATAAGTAGAGAGATAAATTGTATATATGGTGAATGGTGGTCTAAAGAAAGCAAGGTCCTCCGATTCAACCCCTTCTAGCACCTTTGAGGATAGGATTGTGGAAAAATTGGCGAAGGAAAAATCTATGGATGAAGAAAAATAGCTAGGGTGATAGTCTATAATAATGCTCAGTGAAAAATGATGTAGGAATAGGCACCCTGATAACTTAGGAAGGTTACAGAGTCTATAGAAGACTCTTGGACACACATGCAATCCCATGAAGAAAACCGAAGGGAAAAACTAGGCAAATTTCGACAAGAACTAGGGAGTATCAGAGAAAAATAAATTTTGTTGAGTCTTCTCTATAATTAACCTCTCATATAGCTCTTATATCTTATGTCGATTCTGGAAGAGGTTTTATCTGATATCTTAGATCGAAACCAATGCTTGTAGCTCCCCTTATGCAATTTCTCCTCTTATGTAATCATTAAGACTATTTGTTTTTGTGTGTTGGTGGTTTGGAGTGGTGGAATTATTTTCATGCAAGAGTGATTTTGATTATGATCTCAGGTGGTGGAGGCACTCTTCACTTCATTTCAAAAATTTGTGCACATTTTATGTGACTTTTCTCATAAATGCAACCTTTTTTTATTATGTATTTATGACCAACTTCAACAGCATTTTCCTATTCATCTATTTGACAACTTAAGTTGCCACTTTAGCGGCTCAGTGACAACTTTATAAAAATTCAATGAACACCCCCCCCCACCCCCCATCCTCCCCTCCCCACATGTGTAGACTCAAGGCCCACCTTGCTAATGAGGGAAATTGAGTTTTGTTGACCATGACTAATATGATGGGTTACAATTTATTAATTAAATTAAATGAGTTTGAGAAAGAGTGAGTGAAGTATACTTGACATAGCTTGCTTTATATGCATGCATGGAGTGTGTTGAAGGTGTTGATGAAGCATTATATGCTTTTGGAGGTTATGTTGTGCTTGATCTAATCAATGGAGGTGAAAACATTAAGATTCTATGTTTCCTACAACTTCGTGTAGGTGGATCTTGTATCACCTTGAACACTTGGATAGATTTGATTTGTTTGTTGAAGAATGGGTTGAAGATGTGTAACATGGTCCTCTGAGTGTCCCCATACCCTTGAAACTCCAACATCTTGAAATTGTGAGCTTCTGGGATGTCAATTGTTGCTTCCTATAGCAAGTTTTCTTGTTACAATTTCTTGTAACTACTACCTTGAGCCTTCTTGTAGCTTCCTATAGTAGTGCAATTTCCCTGTTTCTTATAGCTTCATGTAGCTACATGTACAATTTTGGATTTTTAGTGTTTCTAGAGAATGGGAATGGATTGTGATGGTTGTTAATGATGGAAAATGTATGAAATTGATGGGTTGATGATATGGAGTGATTGGGTTTGATAAATGGAGTCTTGTGCATGAGGTTTGTAGGTTGCATGGTTGCTTGGGTTTATGCATGAGTGATGGGTTTGATGGCTAAGATGTTGGGAAGAAGTGTAAAATGGATGAGTGAAGGTTTGAAAAGGTATGGATATTAGGGTTTTGCTCCATAGACCTACAACTCCAATATATCTTTTAACTATGCAAATTTTGGAATTGTCTTCAATAAGGAGAAAAACTTGCAATTATGTATGTATGCATGTAGGTTGGATTTTGAAGCTAACCTCAATGTTTTGTCTTGTATGATTGACTGCTTTGGAACCTTCCTATTTGTTTCACCTGTGTTTGTGATTTCTCATCAACCAGGGAGATTCATATGACATGTTGCATTGTGCTGACTTGGGATACCCATTGATGTAAATTTCTTGTTTGTATATATTTTGCATTGTTGTTGTATAGTGTTGGAAACTTGGTCAATACTAAGAGGGGGGGGTGAATCAACATTGGTTAATTATTTAAAATTTTAATAATTTTAACTTATTAAAAACAATTGATCAACAACAGTAAACTTGACTATAAAATCAATACAATAATACAAGTTACAATAATGATTGGGAGACACCAATCTCCTTGTCTAGGGATTCAACCCTAGGAAGCACCAACTCCCTTGTTTTAGGGCACCAACCCTAGGAAGCACTAACTCCCTTGTTTTAGGGCACCAACCCTAGGAAGCACCAACTCACTTGTTTAGGGAACCAACCCTAGGAAGCATCAACTTCATGTCTTCAAACTTTAATCAATAAAGGAAATTGGTCCTTCCTTCCTCCACCCTTCCACCCTGACTTCATAAGTATCTTTGACTTTCTTCCTTGGACTTTGTACTTGTTTATGATCTTCTGATGTAGACCCCAGAGACACATTCCTTTCACATTGTTTGTCTACTTATATACTTTCCAAAAGGTATAAGGTTGAACCATTGTGTATTTTAGTAATGAAACATTGCACCACTTCATTTAATTAAAACAAATGGTGATTTCATTAATTGATTTTCGTACACAAAATTAGACATTGATTTTGTACGACGATTCTAGAGTGTTGGAAACAAATTTTACAATTCTATGACATGGGTTTTGTGTATAACATGCCCAATTAGCGGACATACGAAAATTTTTCCCACAACATGTGTGATGTGGCTCGTACAAATGGTTCTTTGAAAGCAACTTGCCTAGATTTTCCTTTTGTCGTCAAATGCCAAATCGACTTCAATACATTTTACCTTTTCATGAATGTCTAAATCGACCTCCACATATCTCCTTTGTTGGTGAATATTTAAACTCAACTTGTAAACATTTTACTTGATGGTGGATATTAAAATGAGTTCCCTCTCAGCTGCTAGTCACTAAAGATTCGACTTGGTCTTTACCTATTTTCGTATTTATTTCCTCGTTCGACTGACAAACATGTTTTTGGTTGACTCAACTAGGAGAAATTTTGACTTGAGTATTTTGATTCTGGTCCACCCAACTTGCTTCAGCTTTGACCCGACTTTTATTTCCCAATTTAAGTTTTCTTCGACTTCGACCTTTAGGTTACTTCTTTCTTGGACTGACTCGACTTAGAAGAAAACCAACTTGGCTAATTCAACTTTGGTCATCCTGACTTTCTTTGGTTTCGACTTTGGCTTCAATATTCGACTTCTTCGATTTTGAATTCTTATACTTATCCGACTTCGACCTTTGACTTCTTCTACTTATCTAACTTCGACCTTCGACTTCCTCGACCTCTTCAATTTCGACCCCCGATTTCTTTGACTTCGACTTTCAACTTTTTCAACTTCAACTTTTTGTTGAGATGTTTATACCAGACTTCTTGATATCTATTGCATTTTATTGAAACACTCAACTTTGATCCTTTCTCCTTTCTCCTTTCATTTAGACAGTCATCTTGACCCATTTAATTGTTTTGACTCGACTTAGGGTTTGACTGCTCGAAAAAATTATTTACGACTCGACTCAAGGTTTGATTGGTTGAGACTTTTCTTGCTGAGACTTTTATACCAAACTTATTGACATCTACTTGATTCTTTTTGTATCAATTCCAATACCAACTCCATGCCCAACATTGACCATATTGGTCCTCTTTGTCATCAATTCCAACCCCATAATACTAGGTCCAACATTCTCGACCTTTGGCATTGATGGCAACAAAGTAAAACTCTTTATTTTTAATCAGATTTTTACTACTTATCCCCCCCCCTTTGACAACAACGACATATGATATCTTTATTCCCTCCCCCTGAGGTGATGCTCCCCCTAAGGTGATGTTCCCTCTATCCATGTGCTTATTTCTTCTGATGAAACTTTTGTAGTTTTAATGAGGTATGGGAATTACTCCTAATTTCTGCCTAAGATTTTCAAAGGTGCTTCTTGGTAGAGGTTGTGTAAAGATGTCTTCTATTTGTTTTTTTGTGTCTACATATTCTAATTTCACCACTTTTGAGTAACTTGATATCTTAAGAAGTGATATTTGATTGGGATGTGTTTGGTTCTAGAATGAATTACAGGATTTTTAGAGATATTTATGGCACTAGTGTTATCAAAGTTAATAGTAATGGAATGATCATATCTTACTTGTAAATCTTCTAATGTTTGTTTCATCCAAAGAACTTGTGTGCAACAAGATAAAGCAACAATGTATTATGCCTCTGTTGTAGATAGTGATGTGGATGTTTGTTTCTTACTTATCCATGCTACCAGGAATTCTCCTAGAAAAAATGCTCCCCCACTGGTGCTTGTCCTATCATTTATACTACCTGTTGACACTCAGAACTCAAATGGGCTGTAGCAAATCAATTTCGAGGCAACCTCGAACCAATTTGGATTGGGAGTTGCCCCTTCCAACCCGAGAGGGATCTCTCGAACAATGTCACGATAGGAATTTAAGTAGCTTGAAAAAGGTGGGCAGATTTATGGGTAAAAGATGGTCTTAGATTTTTTGAGTTTGGGTTTTAAACCAGGGAAAAGGTCCATTGGGCATGGAGTTAAATGAAAACCGAGAAAAAGAGACAATAGCAGAGATCAAATACTTGCAGAAAGTGAGACAAAGTAAGTCTATCTTTCAGCGCTTTGATAAATCATGATGCGGTAGGGCAAAGAAAAAGGAAAGGCTGACGTAGCAAAGGATACATGCAGAGTTCTGAAAATGCAGATTGGTCTTACACAGCCGATAGCTGATGCAGAGGAAAGGCAATAAACATTTGCATAAAACCCAAACCCTTTCGTTACAGTAGTGGTCGTACTAAAGTGTAACGAAGCCCATCAGTTAGAGGAAAACAAAATGAAATGCAATCTTAATGGATTAAGGAAGACATAAGGCTATGGTAAAACATTTCAGCTGCGAGTAAGGAAACACATAAATGAAATCCAAACAATTTTAACACATCTGAAAGAGAAGAAAACATGCTGAAAGAAATCGACTGTGATGAATCTCACAGTCGCAAGCAAAAATCATTTTTATTACTCCAGTCTGGTTTACAAAACTCAGTCATTACAATGGAACTCTCTTCTAAAGAAGTTTTTACATTCTTGCGCTCATGCGCCCCCTCTCTTTCTGTTACATGCATCAATGTTTTAAACAGAAACAATAAAACTCTTAGCGTTCCGGGAATCTGAACCGGTTCGCCTTCTCTGGAAAATTTTGACTGCCAGGTGTAAGCTCTGCAGGCTACTCGAACTGCTACCAATGGCTTTGACAAGTGGACAGAATGATCCCTACAGTTGTAACGGATTTCCCCCTGGTTGCCCGTCAATCATTATGAACAATAACAGTCTTGAGGATGAGTCAGGTATATGAAATCAACTTTCTCGCAGCGTCCTTCCATTGTCTATTGTATTACGTACAGTTCGCATCACAATTTCAGCTGGCAGGCCTACCCGTGCATCCCTTAAATTGTCTAAGTCCATAAGTTCAATGACCTCGTCAACAAAATCAGTTCTGGTTTCTTTGTCAACATCCTTTGGAAGACGAATAAATGCAGAATATAACAAGAATTCTCTGACAGTAACCTGTGGAGAATGTGTATCATTCTGTTCGCAATAACCAGAAATACGAGCCAAGGTCTCTTGACCTTTGGGAAATCCAGAGATTCGGATATCACCTTCAATGAATCTAGATTTGGTGTCTTCATTAAAATCTGTACTCAGAGAGATATCAGTGTCTCTGTAACAAGAACCAGAAGATATACTTGAAGACGATGCAGAAGATACTGACAGAAGATTTTGGTTCCTCTCTTTCAGGTGTTGAGTTTCAGATTTGATATGCGAACTATACTCCAAAGATTTTTGAGTTATTGAATGTGTTTCCTGCCTTGATGCCTTCACAATTTCATCCAAAGCCTTCAATACAAGAACTGTCAAATATGTGTGTTGATGTCGTGCAAGTACCTCAAGCTTCTAATGAAATGGAATGTGTCGGCTCCACAAGTAATGGAAAAATATCGTGAGCTGCCCCAATGTAGGAAAACACAGTAACAAGTATGTTAGGTGCGTGAGGATAGAGGGTCACATAACGCAGTTGACGACACAATGAATCTATTATATAATCTGCATTTGCCGCCACCAAATCTTTTACCAACGGATAACCAGCAGATTCAAATAACATTCTCAGAGCAACATCTGTTGCACTGCATATGTGACCATTTGAACAGGTAAGCGTCTCCAACAATAAGTAAAGGGAAGAACATAAGAACCCACTGGTTTCAAAAGACGGGCCAAGTGATGTTTCAAATACACCAAATCCTTCTAGTATAACCTGTTGTAGCATTGAAGTGTCGTGGAAAATTGCCAAGGTAACCGTTGGTTGGTGAAACCCTGTCTCAAGCCAGGTGAGGAAAAATCTATTGGAAGATCCCAAATTTCAGAAGACAGGTATTCATGCAGTATGATACCCACACAATCAATAACATGCTCATTCGCTGAAATTGCATTTTCTACGTACATCAAAAGGGAATACCAGTAGCCCCATATCCACCATCTCGGGATGTTCTCTCTAGGAAGAATGAATCCTACTAGCATGAATCTAAGCAGAAGAGATATAAAACCTCCCGTATTAGCTAAGATCATTATCCTGAAAGCTCCTGCCATAAGACGGGATAGGGACGATGCCATCTGATGAATGAGGAAGATAACAAGAACTTGTCGAAAGAACCTGCTAGCTTCGGGGGTAAACCCATTGGTATAGTAAGTTATCAACACCCAGACTCCGGCTACCAACACTGACATTGGAATTCTGAGTAAAAAGTAGGAATAGTGAAAGCCCATGCAGGATAGAAAAATCTCGTTGTTGGAAGAACGCAGGAACCCTGACAATTGTCATGGCCAATTCTGCAAATCTATGAAAATGTCGGCGAGGAGGCTGAAAACTTTTGGATTGTCGATTTAGAAAAACAGCTCTTGACAAGTGGCATATGGATATTTGGAATGTTCGAATAATGATGCTTCTCCTTTTCATGAAGGATCTTAAACGTTCGACGTAACCTCTCTGATTCATCCATCGGTCGACCACTCTCCAGATATGCAGAAACAGCCAAACATTATAAATACTAGAAGAGTAATTAACAGCTCCAATTTTCTGATAATTTAGTGGAAAGGATAAAGTACGCCAAATCTTTGTATTCCAAGGAGGAGGAGAGTGCTCGATCCAGTTAGAAGGACAGTAATCCATATAGGTATACGGAACAGAATATTAAGAGCGAATGCAGTTCCAAGCACTTCAGGAATATCTGTTGTGGTAACCGCCAGTTCTGCAAACAGCCATAACGCATAACTTAGTCTCCTTGGATATTCCGCTCTGCAGTGTTCTGCCAGATGTTTACCTGTCGCCATTCCTAAATTGGCTGCAAGAGATTGGATAATGAAACCATCCATTGACGACACAAGCATGATCCATAGTAGGTTTTGTTTTTACGTGCAGAAAAGCAAAGCAGGCTGTCAGTCTGTGCGCCTATTTGTACGCAACAGCCCCTCTGCTCTACTCTACCTGCAAGTAGGGCGTTACTTTGTGCTCTCCTTAGCTAGTCCATATCTAGGGTTCCTTATTACACAAACCCTAATATGCCTTTACGCGCCTCTCTGGTTAGAACGCCTTCGTATTTCGTCTGGTCAATTTAAGAAACAAGGCCTGTATTTTGTCCAATTAAGGACGTCCAGACTCCTATTATTTGGGGTGTACTTCCGCATGCTCGGACGCAAGGAGAGTTTGTAGGAGGATCTTGGATTCACAGCCACCATACCTTTGTAGCCAGCAAATCTTATTTGAAAAGCCGATGGTACTATGTTATCACATCCACACTTTCTAGCCACCCGCGAAGAGTTTTCTTAACAAGCTCTATATTACTCTCTCTGGGTCTTTCTATCAGTTGCTTCAATTTAAGGTATCTTCCGCATTTCTTCAACACAAATTCCTCCACGCGCCATTGCTCACGGAAAAATTCCCAAGAAGAAAGGTATTTATCACCTTTTTCGTCACAAACAATCTTGGCGCTCATCTGGAAATGGTTGTTTAAGCGCCAATCAACGTCCATCTTCCAGAGCACAACTAATGAGAGCACTTTCTGAAACAATGCTTTAGCGTACCTGTTAGCAGGAGCATGGCCCAGAATTCTATTCACCACTTTCCTAGGCAGCTGATCAAAATGGTTGCCAAAATAAACTATTTCGAAATTTGTTTGAATATCATCTATATTCTCCTCAATTAACGACAAAGGAAAATGATAACTGAATTCCTATCAAACATAACAAGTAGTAGGGTGTTCACGGGAAGACTAGATATATGGAATGGCTTTCTTTGTCCATTAGTGATCATGCTATCAAATTCTGATTTCAACTGTTTTAGAGTATTCGCCTCATTTAACAAACCCTTTTGGTTGACGGATGAACCCACAGATACGGTCGACATAACCTGATCGACGAGTTGACTTTGGAATGGATTCTCAAGCTCACAATCTCTATTGTATAGAATCGAATGATGGATTCTTATCCAGTCTTTGGCACATAGACCTGTTATCAAAGATACCAATTTTGTGTAGGCTGGAAGAGCGTTATTACTGATTATTACCTTCGATCTTTGGCAAGTATTCTCTATATCAATATCATACTATCTGTTGATGATGGACTTGTAACCAACAAAACCCCACATATACTTATCCCAGGATCCAAACTGCTCCACAATCTGAAGGATGAGTTTTGCATTATTCACAATACCACGAAGTTTCCCCTCGTGCAACATGATGTTTTTCATCGCTATGAGAGATGCAATTTTCATGTCATTAAAGCCAGCAACCAATACAAGATCAAACGCAGCAACGCCTCTCTGAATGTGTCTCTGGCACTCAGGATGGCAGGTCAATTAAGTTCTGCTAATGATCCACACAATACTAGAAGTTCAGAAAACTTATTATCATCATGTACTGGTACACCCCATTCTTCGTCATGAAACGTAGCATAAAGTAGATCAGTTTTTAGAGTAATCCAAGTGCATATGTTCTTCACTTGGGGTTCATGTGGAGAATAGGGCACAAAGCTTCCAAAGGAGGAAGAGGAGGATGACATCATGCTTAATTTCCTCTGAGAAGGAGAAACTGCCTTCTTCATGCCTTGGGCAGCCAGTCAATTTTGACCTATGTACAACACTACCATCGCAATCTGCATCAGTGTATGCAGTTAGAGTGAAGTCTTTATCTTTTGGATACCATAATCCAAGTTCTAAGGTGCCTTTAAGATATTTGAACATCATCTTTACTGCTTTTAAGTGATTTTATTTAAGTTCATATTGAAATCTCCCCACGAGTCTTACAACCTGCATGATGTCAGGTCTTGTTGTTGTTGAATAGAGCAGACTTCCAACCATTGATCTGTACATAGTTTGGTCCACTTTTGGTGAGTCATCTTCTAGGCTTTGTT
>ML832126.1:48805-91869 GCA_009831015.1 Picea engelmannii | reverse complement strand
AAAATCTTAAGCCTAATATCCTAAGTGTAAGTCAAACATGTGATCAAGGTCACATACTTACCTTTGATTCTTAGAAATGTGAGATAAGAAGAGAAGATACAGGGAAGGTAGTGGCAGTTTCACCAAGAACATCTAGCTATGTGTACATCCTTGGCATGGAAGGAGAAGAAAAATGTTGTTTAGGTCAAGAAGATGAAAGTTGGCTATGGCATAGAAGGTTGGGACATATAAGCTTTGACAACTTAATCAAAGTCAATAAGAAGGAGTCAGTAAGGGATCTGCCAAAGATTATAAAGCCTTCAAATCCTCTTTGTAAACATTGTCAAATAGGGAAGCAGACAAAAGTCAGGTTCAAGAAAAAAGAGCATTCTTCATCAAGACCCTTGGAGCTTATTTACACTAACCTATGTGGTCCTACTAGAACTAAAAGTATGCATGGAGAACATTACTTTATGTTTGTCATTGATGACTACACAAGAATGACATTGGTATACTTTCTAAAGGATAAATCAAAAGCCTTTGAAAAATTTAAGGCATACAAAGCCTTTGTAGAAAATGAAATAGATCTCAAAATTAAATGTCTAAGATCAAACAATGGAGGAGAATTCACCTCTAAAGAGTTCATTAATCTTTGCGAAGATCATGGAATCAAAAGAAAATTTTCAGCTCCCAAGACTCCTTAACAAAATGGAGTGGTTGAAAGGAAGAATAGAATTGTACAAGAAGTTACAAGAACCATGCTGAATGAAGGCAAACTTCTAGATAAGTTTTGGAGAGATGCAATATACACAACATTTCACATACTCAATCGAGCACAATTGAGACCTAACCATGACAAAACACCTTATGAACTATGGTTTGGTAGACCAGCATCAGTGAAATACATCACAGTCTTTAGAAGTAAGTGTTACATAAAAAATGATGAGGATAATCTAGGGAAATTTGACCCAAGATCAGATGAAGGCATATTTCTAGGATATTCACCTAACAAAAAGGCTTATAGATTTTATAACCTAAGATTAAATAAAATGGTGGAAAGTTCCAATGTAAAGATAGATGATCTAAAGTTAAGACAAGTCATACCTCAAAACGTATCAACATATGATGATAAAAGTGATGGATAATATTGAAATGAAGAAGTTGATGATGAACCTCAATAAAATGAACCCCACACTGATGATGAAGATGATGAAGAAACACCCTTTCCAAAAGCCCCATAAAAAATGGTTCAAAAGAATCACCCCGATAGTCAGATTATTGGAGATAAAAATGTAGGAGTGGAAACAAGAAGGAAACTCACATTTGACTCAAAATAAGCAATGTTATCCCTGATAGAACCTAAGTTATTTAAAGAAGCCAACAAACGTAAAGATTGGATAAAAGCAATGAATGAATAATTAGACCAAATATAGAAGAACCAGACTTGGGAACTAGTTCCAAGACCCAAGGACCATAATGTGGTAGGAACTAAGTGGATATTCAAGAACAAACTCAATGAAAATGGGTAGATCATAAAGAACAAAGGCATATTAGTATGCAAGGGATATGCCCAAGTGGAAGGTATTGATTTTGAAGAGACTTTTGCTCCAATAGCAAGACTTGAGGCCATCGAAATGTTCCTAGCATTTGCATGCTTTAGAAATTTCAAAATCTATCAGATGGATGTCGAGTCAACATTCCTTAATGGAACACTAGAAGAAGAAGTCTAAGCTGAGAAACCAGAAGGATTCATGTTAACAAAAAATTAGGACTATGTGTGCAAGCTAAAAAAGGTCATGTATGGTCTTAAACAAGCCCCAGAGCATGGTTCTCAAGGCTTGATCAGTACCTGCAAAAACAAGGATATAAGAGAGGGACTACTGACAACAACTTATACATCAAAATTGAGGATCAAAACATGATTATTGTGGTGGTATATGTATGTGACATCATATTTGGAAGTAATATTACTATACTAAGCGGAAAGTTTGCAACCAAAATCCAAGAAGAATTTGAAATGTTTATGCTGGGAGAATTGTCCTTCTTCTTAGGTTTACAAGTGACTCAAACATAAAAATGAATATTCATTTCCCAAGCCAAATATATCAAGGAAATGATAAAGAAATTCCAAATGGAAGATAGTAAAGCTATGAGTACTCCCATGGTCACTGGATGTAAACAAAGCCTAGAAGATGACTCACCAAAAGTGGACCAAACTATGTACAGATCAATGGTTGGAAGTCTGCTCTATTCAACAACAACAAGACCTGACATCATGCAGGTTGTAAGACTCGTGGGGAGATTTCAATATGAACTTAAAGAAAATCACTTAAAAGCAGTAAAGATGATGTTCAAATATCTTAAAGGCACCTTAGAACTTGGATTATGGTATCCAAAAGATAAAGACTTTACTCTAACTGCATACACTGATGCAGATTGCGATGGTAGTATAAATGATAGGACAAGCACCAGTGGAGGAGCATTTTTTCTAGGAGAATTCCTGGTAGCATGGATAAGTAAGAAACAAACATCCACATCACTATCTACAACAGAGGCATAATACATTGTTGCTTTATCTTGTTGCACACAAGTTCTTTGGATGAAACAAACATTAGAAGATTTACAAGTAAGATATGATCATTCCATTACTATTAACTTTGATAACACTAGTGCCATAAATATCTCTAAAAATCCTGTAATTCATTCTAGAACCAAACACATCCCAATCAAATATCACTTCTTAAGATATCAAGTTACTCAAAAGTGGTGAAATTAGAATATGTAGACACAAAAAAACAAATAGAAGACATCTTTACACAACCTCTACCAAGAAGCACCTTTGAAAATCTTAGGCAGAAATTAGGAGTAATTCCCATACCTCATTAAAACTACAAAAGTTTCATCAGAAGAAATAAGCACATGGATAGAGGGAACATCACCTTAGGGGGAGCATCACCTCAGGGGGAGGGAATAAAGATATCATATGTCGTTGTTGTCAAAGGGGGGGGGATAAGTAGTAAAAATCTGATTAAAAATAAAGAGTTTTACTTTGTTGCCATCAATGCCAAAGGTCGAGAATGTTGGACCTAGTATTATGGGGTTGGAATTGATGACAAAGAGGACCAATATGGTCAATGTTGGGCATGGAGTTGGTATTGGAATTGATACAAAAAGAATCAAGTAGATGTCAATAAGTTTGGTATAAAAGTCTCAGCAAGAAAAGTCTCAACCAATCAAACCTTGAGTCGAGTCGTAAATAATTTTTTCGAGCAGTCAAACCCTAAGTCGAGTCAAAACAATTAAATGGGTCAAGATGACTGTCTAAATGAAAGGAGAAAGGAGAAAGGATCAAAGTTGAGTGTTTCAATAAAATGCAATAGATATCAAGAAGTCTGGTATAAACATCTCAACAAAAAGTTGAAGTTGAAAAAGTTGAAAGTCGAAGTCAAAGAAATCGGGGGTCGAAATTGAAGAGGTCGAGGAAGTCGAAGGTCGAAGTTAGATAAGTAGAAGAAGTCAAAGGTCGAAGTCGGATAAGTATAAGAATTCAAAATCGAAGAAGTCGAATATTGAAGCCAAAGTCGAAACCAAAGAAAGTCAGGATGACCAAAGTTGAATTAGCCAAGTTGGTTTTCTTCTAAGTCGAGTCAGTCCAAGAAAGAAGTAACCTAAAGGTCGAAGTCGAAGAAAACTTAAATTGGGAAATAAAAGTCGGGTCAAAGCTGAAGCAAGTTGGGTGGACCAGAATCAAAATACTCAAGTCAAAATTTCTCCTAGTTGAGTCAACCAAAAACATGTTTGTCAGTCGAACGAGGAAATAAATACGAAAATAGGTAAAGACCAAGTCGAATCTTTAGTGACTAGCAGCTGAGAGGGAACTCATTTTAATATCCACCATCAAGTAAAATGTTTACAAGTTGAGTTTAAATATTCACCAACAAAGGAGATATGTGGAGGTCGATTTAGACATTCATGAAAAGGTAAAATGTATTGAAGTCGATTTGGCATTTGACGACAAAAGGAAAATCTAGGCAAGTTGCTTTCAAAGAACCATTTGTACGAGCCACATCACACATGTTGTGGGAAAAATTTTCGTATGTCCGCTAATTGGGCATGTTATACACAAAACCCATGTCATAGAATTGTAAAATTTGTTTCCAACACTCTAGAATCGTCGTACAAAATCAATGTCTAATTTTGTGTACGAAAATCAATTAATGAAATCACCATTTGTTTTAATTAAATGAAGTGGTGCAATGTTTCATTACTAAAATACACAATGGTTCAACCTTATACCTTTTGGAAAGTATATAAGTAGACAAACAATGTGAAAGGAATGTGTCTCTGGGGTCTACATCAGAAGATCATAAACAAGTACAAAGTCCAAGGAAGAAAGTCAAAGATACTTATGAAGTCAGGGTGGAAGGGTGGAGGAAGGAAGGACCAATTTCCTTTATTGATTAAAGTTTGAAGACATGAAGTTGATGCTTCCTAGGGTTGGTTCCCTAAACAAGTGAGTTGGTGCTTCCTAGGGTTGGTGCCCTAAAACAAGGGAGTTAGTGCTTCCTAGGGTTGGTGCCCTAAAACAAGGGAGTTGGTGCTTCCTAGGGTTGAATCCCTAGACAAGGAGATTGGTGTCTCCCAATCATTATTGTAACTTGTATTATTGTATTGATTTTATAGTCAAGTTTACTGTTGTTGATCAATTGTTTTTAATAAGTTAAAATTATTAAAATTTTAAATAATTAACCAATGTTGATTCACCCCCCCCTCTTAGTATTGACCAAGTTTCCAACACTATACAACAACAATGCAAAATATATACAAACAAGAAATTTACATCAATGGGTATCCCAAGTCAGCACAATGCAACATGTCATATGAATCTCCCTGGTTGATGAGAAATCACAAACACAGGTGAAACAAATAGGAAGGTTCCAAAGCAGTCAATCATACAAGACAAAACATTGAGGTTAGCTTCAAAATCCAACCTACATGCATACATACATAATTGCAAGTTTTTCTCCTTATTGAAGACAATTCCAAAATTTGCATAGTTAAAAGATATATTGGAGTTGTAGGTCTATGGAGCAAAACCCTAATATCCATACCTTTTCAAACCTTCACTCATCCATTTTACACTTCTTCCCAACATCTTAGCCATCAAACCCATCACTCATGCATAAACCCAAGCAACCATGCAACCTACAAACCTCATGCACAAGACTCCATTTATCAAACCCAATCACTCCATATCATCAACCCATCAATTTCATACATTTTCCATCATTAACAACCATCACAATCCATTCCCATTCTCTAGAAACACTAAAAATCCAAAATTGTACATGTAGCTACATGAAGCTATAAGAAACAGGGAAATTGCACTACTATAGGAAGCTACAAGAAGGCTCAAGGTAGTAGTTACAAGAAATTGTAACAAGAAAACTTGCTATAGGAAGCAACAATTGACATCCCAGAAGCTCACAATTTCAAGATGTTGGAGTTTCAAGGGTATGGGGACACTCAGAGGACCATGTTACACATCTTCAACCCATTCTTCAACAAACAAATCAAATCTATCCAAGTGTTCAAGGTGATACAAGATCCACCTACACGAAGTTGTAGGAAACATAGAATCTTAATGTTTTCACCTCCATTGATTAGATCAAGCACAACATAACCTCCAAAAGCATATAATGCTTCATCAACACCTTCAACACACTCCATGCATGCATATAAAGCAAGCTATGTCAAGTATACTTCACTCACTCTTTCTCAAACTCATTTAATTTAATTAATAAATTGTAACCCATCATATTAGTCATGGTCAACAAAACTCAATTTCCCTCATTAGCAAGGTGGGCCTTGAGTCTACACATGTGGGGAGGGGAGGATGGGGGGTGGGGGGGGGTGTTCATTGAATTTTTATAAAGTTGTCACTGAGCCGCTAAAGTGGCAACTTAAGTTGTCAAATAGATGAATAGGAAAATGCTGTTGAAGTTGGTCATAAATACATAATAAAAAAAGGTTGCATTTATGAGAAAAGTCACATAAAATGTGCACAAATTTTTGAAATGAAGTGAAGAGTGCCTCCACCACCTGAGATCATAATCAAAATCACTCTTGCATGAAAATAATTCCACCACTCCAAACCACCAACACACAAAAACAAATAGTCTTAATGATTACATAAGAGGAGAAATTGCATAAGGGGAGCTACAAGCATTGGTTTCGATCTAAGATATCAGATAAAACCTCTTCCAGAATCGACATAAGATATAAGAGCTATATGAGAGGTTAATTATAGAGAAGACTCAACAAAATTTATTTTTCTCTGATACTCCCTAGTTCTTGTCGAAATTTGCCTAGTTTTTCCCTTCGGTTTTCTTCATGGGATTGCATGTGTGTCCAAGAGTCTTCTATAGACTCTGTAACCTTCCTAAGTTATCAGGGTGCCTATTCCTACATCATTTTTCACTGAGCATTATTATAGACTATCACCCTAGCTATTTTTCTTCATCCATAGATTTTTCCTTCGCCAATTTTTCCACAATCCTATCCTCAAAGGTGCTAGAAGGGGTTGAATCGGAGGACCTTGCTTTCTTTAGACCACCATTCACCATATATACAATTTATCTCTCTACTTATTCATGATAGTTGAGAGGTGGGAGGCTCAAGCTTGGGCCTCCATAGTTTTTTCCTTTCCACAAACCCTTGCTGCCTGAGATTTTTGTAGTTATTTTGAGTTCTAAACCAAAATATAAACACCCTTACTACATGAAATGCTATCCTATCACTCCAAAGGCTTCCAAATTTTTTGAACATGGGATGATACCCTACAAACCCCACATTCATTTGTTCCAACAACTACAATTTCGACCCTAGCCTATGTGTGTTATTCATCTATCCTCAACCCTTATTGAATTCATCCTAGGCCCCTTACTCGATTTTTTCTTCCCTTCATATCAAGAATCCATGGAAGCCAAAATTTCTCTATTTTGTATTCCTTGTTGCATTTGGTCTTCTGAGCTAGTGGAGATACCCTTGCACACAACCTTACATGATACACAAAGAAGAAATTCTAAGTGAATTATGGGGGGTGGTTTTAGTAGGATGGAGCCTACAGATACCTCTATGTTGTACAATAAAATTGAACTGGTTGAGGTCATTCAATGATCCAATTGGTTGGATTATTTTGATAAACTACAGGGATGTGATGAAAAAATAACACTTTAATTTGCACATAGTTTTAAAAATATTATAGATCAAGAATGCATCATAATAGTAGGAGGGTTGGAAATGCAGATGAATGAAGCAATAGTTTTAGGACTTCCCATGGGTCTACCTTGGGATAAGGATGAAAGGAAACCTGCTATTGATGCTAAGAAATTGTTTTTCTTAAGTTATGAACAATTGGAAGAAAACAAGAATGGGGTCATAAGAGAAAGTCTTCTAGAACCATGGGATGAATTAACATATCACCTACTGAAGTATATAACTTGTGAAGGAAGTCTAAGTATGATATATGCATACCATTTTAGGTTCTTGCATAAGGTTAGGATTATGTTTCATCAGGGACTTGTGGAAAATATAAGCATCCCTTATTTTCTACTAAATCCTTAAGGGAGATGAGTTCAAAGGTCAAGAAAAGAAAAGAAGATGCCTTGGCCCACCATGGCCTCATTAAATTTCTAGTATGTGATGCCCTGGGAAAACAAACTATCCAAGTTTCATGGGAAGAATTTGTGACCATGGATATACATAAATTTTTATCCTCCCAACAACTTGTCTAGGAGCCCAATTTAGAAATAGATATAAGGAGGAAGAAGAAAGCTGGGAAGGTAGAGGCCTCCAAAATAATAGGCCAGAGATGAATAACTCCATGCATTAAAAAAATTTGGTGATGTGAGACATACATATATACATTAAGAGATGGATTTTGGTTTCATCTCCCAAGAGATCCAATGAATCTTGACATTCACCTATGCCTCTTCATATTTCTCCTAAACTAATATTTACAATATAACATAATCCCAAGTATCATGTATCTAAAATTCCCTGCCTTAATCTGAAGGGGTGTTTGTAAGTCCAAGCATCTTTTTGAACTTTTCAATCTTTTTTCTTCCAAGCACTTTGGTGAATATGTATGTAATTTGCTCACTTGTGGAACAATGTATTAGTTGAATGGCCTTGGCCTCTACATGATGTTGAATCAAATGGTATTTCATGTTGATGTTCTTTGTTTGATCATGAATCTAGTATTCTTGGCCAACTTAATTGCATAAATGTTGTCAATCAAGAGTGGAGTAGCATTCACTTGTTTCTCCTATAAAGCCTATAGTATCTTGTTGCCACTTCTACAACAATCACATACTTTTCCTTTGTAGTGGAATGTGCTAAAACAATTTGTTTGTGTGATCTCTAAGAGATAGTTGTTGATCCAAGACTCATGAGGCATCCTGAAGTAGACACTCCATTCTCTTTATCCCCAACAAAGTCTGACTTCGTTTTTCAAACTAGTTTGAAGTCCTCCACCTTAAAGTATTGGAGCCTAAAGTCTTTGGCTCCCATTAAGTACCTTAGAACTCTGTTTGTAGCACACCAATGTCCTTCAAAAGGTTTTTTCATGAACCTAGAAAGGATCCCAACTGCAATTGAAATATTTGGTTTGGTAGTGGTAAGGTAGATAAGACTCCCCACAAGATATCTATATTTGTCTGCATCCTCAAATTCATTCCCTTCTTTTGATGTTAGCTTCAAATTTTTCTCCATTGGAGTAGAGAGAGCATTACATTCAGTTATGCCAAATCTGTTCAACAATTATGCAATGTACTTCTTTTGGGAGATGAATACATACTTTGGATTTTGAGTTACTTTAATACCCAAGTAGTAGTGAAGGTGTCCAATGTCTATCATCTCAAAACCCTTCTTCAATTATTTCTCTATGGATGCAATATATGCTTCATTGTTCCTTGTTATCAAAAGATCATCTACATACTGTTAGTGTGGGGATTCAGACCGAGGGTTCAAAATACATCACCAAAAAAATCTCATTAGTGTTGGCATATTCAATATTCAAGACATGAATAAGGTATCACCCAAGACGCTCATGAGAATTACAGATACTAAAAAATTGTGCAATGCATGAAGGAATATGGCAAACGAAAAACACATAATAAGGGACTTTACATTAGATCCTACCCATTCATATCAACATTCATATATGTAAACTACATTCTAACATATACTGCAAACATTCATCCATAATAGAGTCCATGGCATGATGGACCAAGTTTGATCTCATTCATTTCATTAATCAGCCAAAGATAAGCATTCAAATATACAATGGTCATAGCCTTCTCAAAGACTCATTCAAACTCGAACTGAAGATCAACAAAATTCAGATCCAGATATAATTTCTCTCTCATATTACATCACAATTGGAAGACTACATTATTTTCCACAACAACTCAAAACAAACTCTAACAATAATCAGATATAAGCCTCCCCATTGGTTCACATGCATTCCTTTTATCTCTCCATAGCATCACAATGATAACAACTTTTTCAACTCACTAACAACCTCGAGCATGAATAATCAATTGGTTACAAAATGGTTACTAATCATTACAACTAATCATGACCAGATATGCATGCGTGCTTTATTATAAGTCTTTGTGTCGTACAAGAGGCACACATTGCATAAATTGTGGAATAGGTGCATATACAAAACTTGTGGCACGCGCAAATACAAAACTTGTGGCGTGTACAGATACAAAACTTATGGTGCATGCAGGTACAAAACTTATAGTGTGTGCAAATACAAAACTTGTGGTGCACGCGTGGTCTTGTCAACATATGGTGCTAACATGCCCCCAACACTATTACTTGGCTCGTCCTCGAGCCAACAGATCTCATTGTGGTATGATTGAGGCAATAGATGGTACCTTTTGCATGAGTTGGGTGATGAAGTTCTATAAATCTAAGTCAAATTGATCAAATGACTCCAACAATTCCTTCAAATCTTGGAAAACATTTTCAACCTCTGCGAGTGAGGTCAACCCAAGTGTTGGCTTGATTGACGCGCCATGCAATCATCACTTTGACACAACATGCAAGGCTTAGTATAGGACCATGCCAAGTGTCCCATATCACCACATTTGAAACAGGTGGGTGGTCTACCTCTTCCCCCACCATATCCTCTGCCTCTTCCTCTACCATATCCTCTTCTCTAGCCTCCCCACAAGCCTCCACAGTCTCCACCCTTATCTCCTCTTGGACCCTGTATGCATCTGTAGTATGCTCCTTCATCAACTGCAACGATTGGAAGTTGTTTGCATTGTGCCCATGGACTTGCAAAACTAACAAAATGGAGTATGTGTCATATTTCGATATTTTTGCAGTGACGGACAACAAGGAGGCACATGGCCTCATTGTCTAAAAATCTCACACTATTCGGTCTGCGACCCCTTAGGAAACAGGTTTTGTGCCCCTGTTGTGGTGTAGTTTCCCAGTGCAAGACACTCATTCGAATGGTGACCCTCTACGTGGCACATGGTACACCAAATGTTCTCACGTATTACCTTCCTCTTTTCCATATCTTGCAATTGCACGGTGAGAGTTGTAGGTTGAGTTTATAGCTGTGCCAATCCTACTGACGTCTCACCACCTCTTGGAGTAGACTCTAGGCGCATTGCAATCTCTATGGCTTCCAACTCAATCATCACCTTCGATTGCATGAGTGGGACCCAGATGTATGGGAGGAGCCCAACAATGAACCATTCTCTGTGCTGAACATCTTAGATCTAAAAGGTTAATATGTCCAACAAAATATTGAACCGTTGGTCATAGTCCCACACGGTTTCTTCAACTTGTTGCTTAATATCCTTAATTTCGGTTATACATTGTGACTTCGACTTTGGTTTATGGAATTCTCTAAGTAATTTTCTCTTTATCTATGTACATACCTTTCCTATCTCATTGGCGTAGTAACCCATACTTCATATACCATGTCAAAGCTTTGTCTTTGAAGGTAGTCTCTAACTATGTGATTTTATCTACCTCATTTGTGATCTGCTTTAGAGACTAGATCTCTTCACATATGAGCCAATGTTATTCTGCATTATCTCTTCCCATCCCATGAAACGTGGGGACCCTAAGGGATGAATAACCCCTTATCTAAGTGGACATACTTGAACTAGAAATTGATCTTCCTGATTGGTTATTACTTGGTACTACTGGTATTGACAATATTTTTGTTAAGTTTTGCTAACTTCAATTTCTACTTTACTCGTGACTTATACTTTTTTCTCTTGTACACTTTCTTCTCGGTGGTTTCTTCTTATTTAAAAATACATGAGGTGGGTGGTTCAAAGATGAGGTTACTACATACTACCTCATCTTCTTTGTTGATGGATCCAAAAGAGCTCCCTATATTGAGCCATGCAATCCTCCTTCCAACAACCAAGATCTCTTCACTCTTTGGGAGGGTGCCTTCATCACTATCTTCTGCATCATTGGCACTACTACTCCACACCTCGTCTTCCTCTGATTCAACTACATCTCTCATTATCCAAGGGGTTCTGACCTCATTCTCCATAAATCTACTGCTACTTCCTCTTGTATCTTCTCTTGATACTTCAATCTTGATGTTGCCTCTCTTCTTCTACACTACTCTCTGGCATAGATCTTTCTCATGCACACACTTTTGTTATGGCTCTTTTCAATTTCATCTTATATCTTCTTGCTACTTTTTCATCACCCTTTGTTCTCCCTTCTTTGCTTTCTCGCTTGAATCGCTTCCTCAAGTTGACTCTTATTACATATCACTTTGTTCTTCTAGATCAATTCTCTCTTCAACTTATCTCATCTTCTTCCCCCATAGTTACATCTCCCCCCCTCCACCCAGGGGGTTTACACTACCATCCTATTGGGATCCATGCACATCAACCCCTTCTCCATGAACAACATCTTGATTCAAAGTGAGATTTTTTCTAACAATCTGCCTCGAGGATCAACTACAAACTTTCTTTATACACTTCTAAAAGATTTGTTGCAGTCAACCACAAATTCAACAATGTATCCTCCTTTAACTAACTCATTTGAACCAAAATTCAATGGCTTTGGACCACTTATTGTCCAAATTTTTCAACCAAGTTACCACTTCTTGGTCCAAAACCATCGGTTCTTAGGCTCACTACACAAAGTTAGTCTTTGTCTGTCTCTTTACCCATTCATGCAACAAACACCGAAACTCATCAAAGAAAATTTCATGTAGATCTCAATATATGTACCTTTATTTCCATCGTTTGAGGTTGATTTGCAAATTTATGGTCTCCCTCCATGCATATTCATCTTCTTTCTTAAATATCCATTCTTCTATCTCTTTTCTTGAAGGCTTTCATGTCATGTCCTTACTCTAACATGCAACTCAAAATCATCGGGTCCTGAAAACTGAACTAATTTGTTGGTGCAGGGATTTAGACCCAAGGTTTGAAATATGTTAGCAACAAAAACCCATCAATGTCGACATATGCAATATTCAGGAACAAAATAAGGTCTCACCTGAGACTCATGAGAATTACAAAGACCAAACAATTGTGTAGTGCATGAAGGAATACGATGAATGGAAACACATACTGCAGAACTGTATATTAGATTCTACCCATTCATATCAACATTCTTATTAGTAAAATACAATCTAACATATACTACAAACATTCATCCATAGTAGAGTCCATGACAGGAAGGACCAAATTGGATCCCATTCATTTCATTAATCAACTAGAGATAAGCATTCAAATATACAATGGTTGTAGCCTTATCAAAGAATCCTTCAGATTCAAACTAGATACCAACAATACTTAGATCCAGATCTAATTTCTCTCTCATATTACATCACAATTGGAAGACTACTTTCTTTTCCACAACAACGCAAAAGAGACTCTAACAATAATCAGAACTAAGCCTCCCCAATGGTTTTCATGCATTCCTTTTATTTCTCCATAGCATGGTAATGATAGCAACTCTGCCAACTCACTAACAACCTCAAGCATGACCAATCGGTAGATTACAAAACAATTACTAATCATTACAATTTATTGTGACTGGATATGCACACATGATTTCTTACAAGTCTTTGCGTGGTACTAGAGTCGATGGACACACTGCAAAATGGTTGGTGCAAGCACATTTACAAAAATCATGGCCTGTACAAATACAAAACTTGTGGCGTGCACATGGTCTTGCAAACCTATGGTGTGAACACATACACCACAAGATATACAACGATTTTTCCATCTTTCTTTACAAAAAAGTTACAACATCAAGATTAAAATTCTTCAAATTGATCTTCAAAATATGTTTAGTTAGATTTTCATACCATGAGTGAGGTGCTTGCTTTAGACCATACAAAGACTTGATGAGATTGCATAGCTTGTGTTCTTGACCTTTCACAACAAATCATTCTGGTTGAGACATGTAGACATTCTCTTTCAAGTGTCCATTAAAGAAGGTTGTCTTCACATCCATGTGATGAATTTACACCTATTCTATGCTACCAAATCTAACCATGCACGAATGGTAGCCAATTTTACTGTGGGGGAAAAAGTCTACTCATAGTCTATGCTTTCTTTCTATGCAAATCCTTTCACCACAAGCCTCACTTTATGCTTGTCAAGTGAGCCATCTTATTTGTACTTGTTCTTGTAGACCTTCCTGCAACCAATTAGTTTGGTTCAAAATGGAGGATCCACCAACTTCCATGTCCCATTCTTGATGAGAGAATCATACTCTTTCTGCATGGATTCTTTCCAATCATCATGAGAAGCAATTCTCGATAGCCTGACCTCATCAGGGACATGTACCGAGAAACAACAAAGAGAAGATTGCTCTGATACGACTGATTCAGATTATGTTGAGAATGAAATGAATGCAAATATATAACAAGGAAACACACAGAGATATTGCAAGAAGCAAAGTAACACATTGCTTCAATAGTCCCTGATGATGGGTGGAGTGTCCACTCAAAATGTTGGATGTTTCAAAAAATCCATACATAGTTTATTTCCAGAATTACAAAATTAGCAAAGTATCATAGTTAAACTCAGATTCTATTAATTAATGGAATACAAAAGACTATAAAATGAAAAGCACACAAACTAGCTAGAATGGTGGTAGCTTATCCTTGAAGAAAGAGATGTGTCAACTATGCTCATTCACAAGAAGCTAATTATAAAGAGGCAAAAAAGGAATTTTAACATAAATCATCAATGAGAAAACCCTAAACATACAAAACCCTATCTTCAACAGATGAAATGCCAAAAGGTTTATGGGCCCTAATGTGGTTAGTTGATACATCAACTTCTCGGGGGTGCAACGCTTGCATATGATCTCCATTTGGGGCACTCAGTAGCTTATCGAAAAGGTCTGGCTAAGAAGTACACATTTTGAATGGATCATTATATGCCATTGACTACATACTGAGTGCTACCGCGCCAAAAAAAAACATCGTTTAGGGCCTCAAATCGACCCTGGAAGTTTGGGACCCAAAAAACTGTAGAAAAACTACCAAGATGTGGACCCATTTAGAATTAATGGAATAGGTGGGTGGCCACCAATATACTCCTAGATCAGCATCCCCCCTTATGAAGCAATGGTCCCCATTGCATCATTTTCCTCCAACAGATGGGGAAACTTCTGCTAAATTTAACTGCTAGTGAGTTGCTTGCCTTGGTGAAGAAGTTGTGTTGCTTTGACGACCCAATATCATTGGGTGTTATGCTAGCGGGTGCTCTTCGTCTTGGTGTCCACGATCTGATAAATTGTCACCGGCTCAATGCAGTTAGGATTGAGTTCTGTAGGGGCCAAGTGCTCGACCACATCTGAAGTGTCAAGGAGAGGTGGAAAATATGGTCGACGAAGTTCCACATTAAATACGAGGTGCCAGACAAGGAAAGGGGGAATAATTTATTCAAAGTCATTCTCACCCACATCCTTGGTGATGGTGTAAGGCTCATATCAGAGTGGATGGATCTTCTAATAGGGTCTCGTGAGGCACTCTTTCTGCAAATGCAGCCATGCTTTATCTCCCACCTGAAACTTGTGTGGTACCCAATGTTGATCGTGGCACTGCTTGTACTTGGCATTGAATTTCTGCAAAATATCATGAACTTGTTGTTGGATGTAATGTATCCGTTCAACAAATTTGGCTACTCAATTAGCCTCGGTCCGAGCATGTTGGGAATCTTCCTGTGCAACTGCAATGAGCAGAGCTACATCAATGAGGGCTAATGGTTGGAACCCCAAGCACACCTGAAAAGGGATGTGGCTAACAGAGCTATGGAGGGCTATGTTGTAGCTACGTTGAACATAAGGAAGAATCTCATCCCATGTGTAGGTATGTATAGAATTTTACATCCTCATGATATGAATAATCATCTTGTTGACTACGTTTGTTTTTCCATCAGTCTATGGGTGGAAGGCAGTCTATTTGGTTAGCTTGGTGTCCATCATTGACCATAGGATGGACCATAAAGTACTCAGGAACCTACTATCTCGATCAGAAATAATGGTCCGTGGGATTCCAAAATGAACCCAAACATGCTCAAAGAAGATCTTAACAATGACCTCGACTATGATACTGTTCTTGCAGGGTGTCAAAACTTCCATCTTAGATAATCAAACAACGACCATGAAGACACAGTCATTACCATGCTTAGTTGAAGGTAGACCAGACATGTAATCCATGGATATGGACTGCCAAGGTCTATCAGTAGTAGGCAGAGGGGTGTATAGCCCCCGCTTTTTAATGGTGGGTTTGGAAATGGCATAAGCAGTGCAAGATCTGATATACCTGCTAACATCTTGTCGAAGCTTTGACCAATAAAAACACTTTTGTTGTAATTCCATTGTTTTTTCCATGCCAAAGTGTCCTGCCACCTGACTGTAATGAGATTCCCAAATCATATTTGCATGCTTTCTTGAAGGAACACAAAGATGGCTCAGATGGCATAACACTCCATCCTAGAGATAAAAGTATGGAACTGGTTTTTCTATGCTCAATGTCTAATAGGTAGTAGCAAATTTAGAGTCAAATAGTTGTGGCCACTCAGAGGTCTCATGCCCATAGGAGTTAAGAACTATGGTAGAGGTATTTGATCAGTGTGGATGATCGTTTCCTTTCTCATAATGCAATGCTTCCACTGTCAGCATGCCTGCATATTGGAGTACAACTCTATTCATAGGTGGGACATATGCAAACAACATCAGATAGTGTTTCATTTTGATAGGCCAATGGATGCCCATGCTAAGTGAGGACTGCACCGATAACATAATCTGAAGCATCTATCTCAATCTCAAATAGTTGTTGCAGGTTTGGCAGAATAAGAACTGATGTCGAGCAGAGGCGACATTTCAAATCCTCGAATGCTTTCTGTTGTGACGCAACCCCCAAAAAATTGGCCTTGGCTCCACCCTTGGTCACCTGGCTTAGGGCTCAAGCGATATGAGAGAACCCCAACACAAACTTGCGGTAGAAGTTGGTGAGGCCCAAGAAGATGCAGAACTCGGTCAGTGTCTTTGGGGTCGACCAATCATGAATGATTTGGATCTTAGCTGGATCCACATGCACACCCTGCTCGTCCATGATGTATCCCAAGTTTTGAATTCTCTGCATACCGAAGGGACACTTATCCAAATTGGCATATAACTTGTGTAGTTGCAGGGTGCCCAATGGCTACTGAATGTGCTTCAAATGTTCCTCCCAGTTTTTTCTAAAGATGAGGATGTCATATAGATACACGACCACAAAGGAGTTTGTGAATGGCCACAATATATCATCCATCATCCACATGAATGTGGTCGGGGCATTAGTCAAGCCAAAAAGGCATGACCAACCACTTGAAGAGACCTTCTTTATACTTGAAGGTTGTCTTGCATACATAATTATGCTCAACTGACACCTAGTGGTAGCCTTACTTCAGATCAATTTTACTCAAAAATTTGGTGCCCTTGAGTTGATCTAGAAGATCATCAATCCAAGATATTATGTACCAATTTTTTACTGTGATATTGTTCAAGGATCTGTAATCAATACAAAGTCACCATGTCTCATCCTTCTTCTGAACCAAAAAAGTTGGTCTACTGCAAGGTGAGGAGCTTAGTCTAATGTGGCCCTTTAGAATTAGCTCTTGGATCTAGCGTTTTATTTCTTCATTTTCCACAATAGAGCACCTATATACACGGTCATTAGTTAAAGGAGCACAGAGTGTCAAATCAATTGAGGGCTTTACTTGACAGTGAAAAGGCTAGTAGGTGAGGCAAATTTGTCTTTGTGTTCTTCTACTATCTTGTCCACATGCTTTTGTTGTGTAGAGGGACCTCATGCAAAGGTTTTGGCGATTGCAGTGATCTTCTGTTCACCTTTTGAACAGACTATAAAGAGGACAAATCTCTTAGTTTGAGAGATCATCTTTCTGCACTGCTTCATGGAGATCAAAGTGACCACAAGATTGGGACTACCTCTAGTACCTTTTAGAGTTGGCCTACCAAAGTAATAATGACAACACATGGCCTAGATTCATAAACAACATGATGCTTTCACATATATGGTTGTCTTAAAATAACATCACAAACTTCAAGTGGGGAAACATCACACAATACCTCATCTTTGAAGGGCATGATGCCATAGTGCAGGAAACATTTCTGGTTGACGTGAATGTCTCGTCCTGAGCTGAGCCAACCCATGGTGTATGGCTGAGGGTGTGGCGTTGTTTTTAGGTTAAACCTATTGATGAACTCTATTGAGATTAGGTTCTTTTGACTACCTCTCTCAATAATGAAATGGAATGGGGTCCCCTTCACCCACATTTGTGAGTGGAAGAGGTGCTCCCCTTCATCATGCGCCTATGGTTCCTCTAGCTGGACCTTTGTGTTAGTAATGGTGACACTGGGTTTTGTGTCAATGATTTATTTTCCCCTATCTGATTCTGAATTACAGTACGATTCGACATCTAACTCTAAGGCCTTCATCTTATCCAATAATGACTGTTTGGAGAGACATTCATCGGTGTTATAGCAAGGGATTTTATGGAACTCACATCACTTTCCAGTGTCATTTTTTGACTTCTCGTTACCCTTCTTTTCTTGTGGCTTTGATTAGTTGTCCTAGGGTTAGCCATCCTTGCTTTGTCCTTTGTTTTGGGAGTTAGGGCCACCTTTACCATGATTCTGCTGCGATGGGTTTGCAATCCCGCTTATTCTTTTGCTTGAAATTTTTCTTGAACTTGATAGCATATCGATAAGCGACTCCCAGTGAGGAGATGTCTAGGAATTCCATATCTGTTTGGATGTACCTATGTAGGCCATTGCGATACTTTAGAACCAGGTGCCGATTAGAGTCTTCAATACCCAGCTTTGTGCGCAAGGTATGGAAGATATTGGTGTACTCCAACATTGTCTAGTCTCTCTCTTGACATAGAGTTGGCCATCTTGTGTACTAGTCATTGTAGTTTCCAACAAGGTAGTATTGCTCCTAGAGGGCATCAAGGAAAGTTGCCCAAGTAGGTTCGGGCCTAAATTGCACACTCATCTTCGACATTTTCCTCATAGAAAGTTTCCCACCAATCTCTGACATGGGGAATGGATTTTGTTGGGTATGTGATCTGGATGGATCTAGGGAACATCACAAAAGTTTCAAAAGTGTCCCAAGAGGCTCAGAATGGCCTTAGCAAAAAGAGAAAGGGAAATAATTCAAAGTTCCCAAAACTCAGTGAAAATGGCATGATGACGAAGAGTGCGTCACAAGCTTTCCAATAGCACAAACGACTCGTCAAATAGAGTTACAGATTGAAAGATATTCATGGTCAAAGTTTGGTTAACCCAGCCCAGTCAATAGGGAGTGAGTCAACATCCATACTACTGACGTTATCATCCGTACGAATGACATCAACATCCGTAAAACACATGTGGAAGGAGAAAGGTGACACGTGTCATGATGACATCATCATGATGACATGGCAACACCAGAGGCTACCACATGTCACCCAGTTTTGGCATTTTCGGGCCGATCCATGGACCAATCGGATCGTGCCATGTGGCAGTCCATACAATGATGTGGCAGTTTGTATAGTGACATGGTAGGCTGATGTGGCAGTCTGTACAGTGATGTGGCATGATGACATGGTATCCATACAAACATGTGGCATGTGACTGTGCAGTCCGTACAAACATGTGGCTTCCTCGAGAAGTTCCACGTGGAAGCGTACGACTGGGCCTACAAGGCAATGACATCATGCCCATGTGGTAGGTGACTGGACAAAATGGGCTAATAGCTAGGTGCCACGTGGTACCCCTGAAATTCCTAAGGAGGGCCCGTGACCGAAAAAAAATAAAAAAAATATAAGATAGGACCCTGCCAAATCTAGCGGAGGTCCAGCCACATCTGGCGTATCCGCCAGATTTAGAAGGCCGACCTCTAACATTAGCAACGGTTGTAACAAATGCACCAAAGGGAGGCCCGAGGGTTTGACCCCGAGACCTCCCCCCTACCCACATGCCTTAATACTTGCGTGCCAACCAACTCGACCAACGTCCTTAGTTGAAATATTCGCCCAGGTTTTTACTTAAGAACCCATTTTCGCCAATGCATGATAGAAGGAGCACGCCAGTTCTCCCAGGTCCATACCGGGCATGGTTTTTTATGCAGATGACAGTGCATTAATTGCATAGGGTTGCCCGCAAATCGGGGTAGAGGTCCAGATGAGGCCTAAAGGTGCCTGTGTCTGATGGAGATGATTTGGCAATCGTTTGTAGGTAATTCGGCGATGCGAATCCAATGGCAAGGTCTGTTTTTGCAGCAGAGCTTTAGATCAACAAGCTAAGTTATGGAGAAGCCAATGTAAGCATGCTTTTCATTATGCTGTTTTGTCATTAAATGTTGCAACATAGCATGCATGTTACATGTCTGAAGGAGCATGGAAAGGCTGCAACAAGGCAACATGATCAACTTATTCCTTCTATCTCTTCTTTTCTTCTCCTTTTCTGAATAAAACCAATCAGTTACATGTGACAAAGAAATTGTGGTAATTGCATGATAAGTGGCCAACGAAGCAGTTCTAAATCTCGTGGTTTCGGGATCTTTGTATGGGTTGCATATATGCTTGGATCTGAGCAATAGATCTAAGGCACTTCATGGCTCCATGATGATGGGGGTCATCTTTTATTCTTCCTCTTTTATGTATTGAGTATGTGGGAATGATGTCCATGTCAGTATCATGGATGCCTCATGAGCATGAGAACTTGTGAAGCTTGTATACATTCTTGATCACATTCCGATCTCTTGTTGTCGTCACTGAAAAAGGGACTTTGGCCTTACAACTTGTAAAGAAAAGACATCATTACAGCGAGGAGAATAAAATGGTCAAGCATTGGAGCATGATCTAGAGACATAGCCCACATCGGGTGAACTCCGTTATCAAGGGAAGTGTCATATCCATTATGTGTTATATGTCTTATGTTGCGTTTCCATGAGGTTCCGCACATAGAATATTAAATGCAAGCATGATATATAACACATAAGGAAAACTAAGGAGGTTTTTATTCACTTTGGATTCAAGCCTATAATACTTCCACTTTAACTTTAATTGCAAATCGCTCAAGTAAAACGATCTATAGCTGACACTTTGAAGGAGTGAAATAATTAATCAATTATTGGAAACTAATCACCCCCAGGTTCAGATAATGTGGTATAAGAGTAGGCTTGATAGCGATTGCAGGTGTTGAAGCTAAGGATGGAAATATTACCAAAACAGTCGTGGTTCGATGAGCTTCAAGAGCTCAACCAAATGATTCAAGCAGAGAATGTTGGATTGAAGACATTGTTGCATGTTGCAGAAGAAGAGAACCAAAGGTTCCAAGAGCAGTTGCAAACCATGAAGATGGAGACAGGGGAAGGCTCTACGAATGCAACAGTGATAAGACCGTCTTCTGAGCATGGCAACTTCATGAATTATGGGTGCGATAATGACAGTGCAAATGCATGCACACTTTTTCAAGCAAATGAAGATGAACTACATGCATCCAGAAACCAAGGAGGATTCCTATAAGCATATTCCACTGATCCTTCTCACCATGAAGAACTGGACACATCTCAAGAAGTAGACCAAGAGTCCTAGTCTGAGGTGGAGGTAAACAAACCACATGTAGTTCCTTTCTTGATTAATGCTGATGATTCTTTTCAAATCGTTGAACAACATGCTTCTTGCATCGACTTTAAGTTGATGAGAAAAATGGGATACGAAGGAGGAGGCCTTGGAACCAATGGCCAAGGTATTGTGGATCCCATCGAGGTAGTGGTTTGGCTTCGATATGTCAGGATAGGCTATGTCCCAAAGGATATTGGAGAAATCTCCAAAACCATTCGGGAAGAATAACCCAGGATAGTCACTGAGACTCCAGAAGTCAACAGTTCATCAGGAGATGAAATTGATTTAGTGCAGGCCGAGAGCATAACTTCTCATGATCGAGGACTCAAGACATCTCCGGGGAGAGATGAACATCACACTGGCAGAGTTGAGACCAACTCTTCTTTCCAGTCTTACTCGAGAGGAAACTCATCGAGGTATAAGAAATCTCGAAACTCTAAAATGCCATTTGATTATAAGCATGTTAATCATATAAAACAGAGCTTGTGGAATCAAATACCATGCAATTTTTGTGGATTGAATAACCACACAGTGACCCAGTGTTGGAAGAGAAAATCCTTGTGCAGGAAGGTTATGAAAACCATGAGAAAGAAGAGGATGGAAGATTGCTTTCCACACATGGAAAAGAGCAAGGGAAATGCACCTTTGAAGGAGAAAGGCTACTGCAGCCATTGTAGCAGAGACAGACATCATGATGCCACTTGTTGGGCCTTACATCCAGATCCATGCCTAAAGAGGAACAAGAAGACCATACAGACACCTCTGAGGGAGACAACCAGTCAGGCAGTGCTGTAGGGAAATCCACCATCAAAAGGAAACCAACTACCATAGAAAGGACATCTCGATAAAGAGGACATGTTCGACATAATGGCTGAACGAATGGGGAAAATCCTTGAGTTAGTCGAGAGTGGCCATCTTTGTAAATCACATGTTTCTATTAAGACCCCATAAAAGGGTATTATGTAAAAGTGATAATTGTTGATCACTTCTTTTCTGGAACATGTTGTTATTGTTAGGCCTTGTGAGGTAGTTTGGGTATGGGTTTATTATTGTAAGTCCAATGGACATGAAAATTATAATGTAAAGAATTTTTGGGACCCAAATTCCTTTCAGTTGGAAAGCGTGATCCAGATGGATCTAGGGAACATCACGAAAGTTTCAGAAGTGTCCCAGGAGGCTCAAAATGGCCTCAATAGATAGAGAAAGGGAAAATATTCAAAGTTTCCAAAACTTAGTAAAAATTGCATGATAATGAAGAGCACGTTGCAAGCTTTCTAACAATGTAAACGTCTTGTCAAATGGAGTTACAGATTGAAATATATTTGTGGTCAAAGTTTGGTCAACCCAGCCCTTTTAGCAAGGGATGAGTCAACATCTGTACTGCTGACATCATCATCCATATGGATGACGTCAACATTTGCACAACAAACTTCGTAGGAGAAGAAAGGTGACATGTGTCATGCTGATGTTAGCATGATGATGTGGCAACACCAGAGGCTGCCACATGTCACCTAGTTTTGGCATTTTTGGGCTGATCCGTGGACCAATCGGATCGTGCCACATGGAAGTCTATACAGTGCTGTGGCAGGCTGACATGGAAGTCTGTACAATGACGTGGCATCTATACAAACATGTGGTAGGTGACTATGCAGTCCGTACAGACACGTGGCTTCCTCTAGAAGCACCATGTGGCAGCATACGAATGAGCCAACAAGGAAATGACATCATGCCCACGTGGAAGGTGACTGGACAACATGGGCCAATAGCTGGACACCACGTGGCCCAATCAGAGGGAGCCACGTGGCACCCCCAAAATGCCCAAGGAGGGTTCGTGACCAAAAAAAATAAAAAAAATATATATGACAGGGCCCCACCAAATATGGTGAAGGTCCTGCCACATCTGGCGTATTCGCCAAACTTAGAAGGTCGACCTCCAATGTTAGCAACGATTGTAACAAATGCACCAAAAGGGAGGCCCATGGGTTTGACCCTGGGACCTCCCCCCTACCCACATGCCTTAATACTTGCGTGCCAACCAACTGAACCAACGACCTTAGTTGGAATATCCGCTTGGGTTTTTACTTAAGAACCCATTTTCACCAATGCATGATAGAAGGAGCACGCCAGTTCACCCAAGTCCGTACTGGGCACAATTTTCTATGCAGATGACAGTGCATTAATTGCATGAGGTTGCACACAAATCGAGGCATAGGTCCAAAGGAGGCCTGGAGGTGCCTATGTTCGATGGAGACGTTTTAACAATCGTATTTAGGTAATTCGACGACGCAAATCCAATGGAGAGGTCTATTTTTGCAGCAGAGCTTCAGATAAACAAGCTAAGTTCTGGAGAAGCCAATGTAAGCATGCTTTTCATTATGCTATTTTGTCATTAAATGTTGTAGCATAACATGCATGTTACATGTCTAAAGGAGCATGGAGAGGCTGCAACAAGGCAACATGATCAACTTATTCCTTCTATCTATTCTTTTCTTCTCCTTTTCCACATAAAACAAATCAGTTACATGTGACATAGAAAATTGTGGCACTTGCATGATAAGTGGCCAACGAATCAATTCTAAATATCGTGGTTTCAGGGTCTTTGTATGGGCTGCATATATGCTTGGATCTAAGCAGCAGATCTACGACACTTCATGGCTCCATGATGATGGGGTTCATCTTTTATTCTTCCTCTTTTATGTATTGAGTATGTGGGAATGATGCCCATGTTAGTATCATGGATGCCTCATGAGCATGAGAACTTGTGAAGCTTGTATACATTCCTGATAACATTCCTATCTCTTGTTGCCATCACCGAAAAGGGACTTTGGCCTTACAACTTGTAAAGAAGAGACATCATTACAGCGAGGAGAATAAAGCGGTCAAGCTTTGGAGCATGAGCCAGAGACGCAACACACATCGGGTGAACTCCGTTATCAAAGGAAGTGTCATATCCATTATGTGTATTATGTCTTATGTTTCTTTTCCATGAGGTTCCGCACATAGAATATTAAATGCAAGCATGATGTATAACACATAAGGAAAACTAAGGAGTTTTTTATTCACTTTGGATTCAAGCCTATAAGACTTCCACTTTACCTTTAATTGCAAATCGCTCAAGTAAAACTATCTATAGCTAACCCTTTGAAGGAGTGAAAGAATTAATCAATTGTTGGAAACTAATCACCCCGGGTTCAGATCAGTATGTGTTATATTCTTTTCACGACCAAACTTGTGTTTGTGTTATGCTAAGTGTGCGAGGGTTTATGGGCAACACCCCCATAATTTTTTTTAGCAGTTTTTTGGGTCCGTTTTTATCCGTTTTTTGACACATGTTTTTTTCCAATGGTTTTCTAATTTTGGTTAAGGAATTAGGGTTGTTGACTAATCTGGGTCAATAGATTAGGGGTTTTGGATGTCATGGGGTCTTATATATATTTCATTGTAAACAATGAAGATGATGCAAATAAAATTAGAGGTGCGACTTTAAATAGGTTGTTGGTTTTCCGAGATTGGGTTCCCAGGGTTAAATCTCTGTGTAATGTCTGTGTGCCATTGTATATTTTCTATTTTTACTAAGAATTTGTTTGTAGTAATTAATCGTACAAGGTTAAAATCTACAACTTTAAGGAGCATGAAGGTGATTTTTTCACTATTGGAAATATTTTGGATAGAGAAATAACCCTCTAGTAGACTTAACCATTTTTGCAAAGCGTTGATATCTATCTGGCCTTGAAACAAAGGAATATCAAATTTAACTTGTACGTTGAAGGGCGTCTCACCTTTGAAGTGATTGTTGGTTGAAGGTACCTCCATTATCGTGGGAAGCTGTCAAAGGGTCCAGGTGAAATTATTCATCATCTCCTTCCTTTGTCACGTGAGGGCTTCCTTGAGAAACATTTTGATATGATCTCCTGCTCTGTCATCTCTATTTTCTTCTGCCATGCAAGGTTTCTTAGGTTGGAGAGATTGGTCTTCTCCAAGATCAACCAGTTCAAGACCAACTATCGATAGCCTGACCTCATGAGGGACATGCACCGAGAAGCAAATAAGAGTAGATTTCTCTGATACCATTGATCCAGATTATGTTGAGAAAAAAATGAAGGCACATATATAACAAGGAAACACACAGAGATATTGCAAGAAACACAATAATATAGTTAAATTCAGATTCTATTAATGAATGGAATACAAAAGAATGTAAAATGAAAAGCACACAAAATAACTAGAATGGTGGTAGCTTATCCATGAAGAAAGAGATGTATTAGCTATGCTCATTCGCAAGAAGTTGATTACAAAGAGGCTGAAATGACCTTTTAACATAAATCATCAATGAGAAAACCCTAAACATCGATAACCCTAACCCTAGCAGATGAAATGCCAAAAGGTTTGTGGGTCTCGATGTGGTTAGTTGATACATTAACTTCCTAGGGGCACAACTTTTGCATATGATCTCTGTTTGGGGTTCTCAATAGCCTGTTGGAAAGGTATGGCTGAGAAGTGCACATTCTGAACAACCTAATATTTTCCTTCAGCTAAATATTGGGCACTTTTGCACCAAAAAAATGTCATTTAGTGCCTCAAAATGACCCTAGAAGTTTGGGACCTGAAAAGCTATAGAAAAACTGCCAAGATGTGGAGCCATTTAGAATTAGTGGAATAGGTGGTTGGCCACCAATATCGACCTGGATCATCATGAGAATAAACTTCTTCAAAGGAACTTGGCTCAAATTTACAAGATAAATTCAATTCACAATCATATGAAACACCCATATCATTTACATCACCTGAATTTGAATTATCTACATCACCTCCGTCATTTTTTCTTGTAGAACTTTTGGTTCTTGTCTTTCCAAACTCATCAAGATGAACACTTTTAAGTGTCTTTATGAGCCACTTTGGACATTTCTGTGATGGTCCAGGTTGCTCCACTAATTGAGATGGTGTTTCATTCCCATCAAGGCTCATCCATTTAATCCTCTTAATCAAAACATCCAATCAAACTTCCTATTCCGATGAAGTGGTTGGATCTTCCACTTGAGGGGGAAATGGAACTTCAAAGGGAGATTAAAAAGATTGATCAAATATAGGGATCCCCCCTTCAAGGTATGGAATCTCATCGTTAAACTCATGATATTCCTTTACATGGGTGAATCTATCCAGATGATCAAGCTGTCGCTCAATAGTCATTTTATTCTTGGTGGATTGAAGAAAAATCACATCTATAGAAAGAATAAAATTCTTTTTAGCTCATCGTAAAGATGATATGCCTTGGCGGTGTTTGAGTACCCCAAGAAGATGCACTTTTGACTTATCCAAATTTCTTTATTTTCTCCTTTGGAATTAAGGCATAACAAGTGGAACCAAAGACCTCGAGATGCCTCACCGAAGGAATGTAACCATACCACATTTTATAAGGAGTCTTATTCCTATGATCATGAGATGGAGTCATGTTTCTCACATATACTACACATAGAACTACATCATCCCAAAACATCAACTTCACATTCTTGAAAAATTACATTGAATGTACCATATTCAAGAGTGTCCTATTCATTATTTTCGCTACACCATTTTTCTCAGGATTGTATGGAATAGTGGTTTGATGCTTGATCCCATGTTGGAGAAGACATATTTCAAACTCATTTGAAGTGTATTCCCCTCCATTATCAATACTAAGAGTATCAATACGAGATTGAGCTTCATTTTCAATCCATAGATGAAAAATTTTAAATGTTTCAAATGCTTGAGATTTCGGTTTCAATAAATAAACCCAACACATCCTGGTGTAGTCATCAATAAAATTCACGATATATTTATTGCCAAAGGCAGAATGAATGGGCATGGTTCCACGTGAATTAGAGTGTATCAACTCTAGCTTTCTACATGCTATAGAAGTAGAATCATGAAAACGTTGCTTGTTGTGCTTACCAAGAATACACACCTCACAATCCTTCAAGTTCTTTGGAATGGTAAGCAAATCAGAGACACCATTTTTCTACAACACACAAATACTAACATAATTAATGTGCCTAAATATTGCATACCACAAGTGTTGGCACACTTACTTATACTCAGAGGGGGGGGGGGTGGTTGAATTAGTATAGGACTATTTTTCCTCTTCTTACAATATTTATCAATTTATTACTTCATCAGTCATAAGAAATTGATAAGAAATGCATATACAAACATGCAATCCATAATACACATTTATTTAACGTGGTAACCCAAATGGGAGAAAACCAAAAAATTTTTATTAATAAAATCTTGTAGGCACCAATCTACTGTTACAATGCTTGCAGGCACCAACTTGCAGGAGACACCAATCTCCTTAACTCAGCACCAAATCGATATTTTTTGCATGTACCAACCTACAGGAGACACTAGTCTCCTTGACTGAGCACCAGCTCAAAAATAATGTTTGTAGGCACTAACCTCCAAGAGACACCAATCTCCTTAGTTGAGAACTAGCTCAACACCGCCCGTAGATACCAATTTTACTAGAAACATCAATCTCTTCAAGCTGTCAATAATCTAGATTATCTCTTCTATTCAAGCCTTCATCTACACCATTCTGTTGTTCTGTCTCTATTATCACAGTTCACAATATTGCATAGTTTCAAAAGTTCCTTTATCCTTGCACGTCCCAACCTCCCTTACATTTTCTTCCTTTCATTCTCTAGCATCCTTGGACCTCAAAGCCTCAGAGCTTCTCTTCACATGATCCACACTTACTCACGCTACTCACTCTCCCATCCTTTCTCAATTCTTCCACACACTTAAACTAGATTCGAGCATCGTTATTTATACATTCCATACTTCCATGAATTTTTCCACATACAAAAGTATGTCCATGAATTCGGATCCATATCTCCTCAAAACCAATATGTGACACTCCTTATAAAACAATATAGACCCCCTTTGGTTTCATATGTGATATGCTCTCAGACCACAGTGCAAACATCAACACTCAACAATCGTTCGATCTTCCCTCAATATAATATCAATCGTTGATCTGCTTACTTTCCACCAAACACACCATGAAACCACAATGCACAATAGTTATTGGATGATATCCTTGATTAGATATCAACTGTTGATCTGCTCATCACCCAACAAAAACACACAATACCCCCTTGATGCTCAACAACCGTTCGATATGGACCTCGAATTGATATCGACAATTGATCTATCTTGATGGATTCACTGCGGGTCCAAGGCATATCTCTTCTTCATTTCAAAATTCCTCAATCTCCAAATTACACCCTCAAGTTCCACCGCACTCATTTTTCACCTATACTTATAAAATTTTCAACCCTTTCTCCGCAGGTCTGAATCATTTTTATCCACCCTTCTGTGGCCTTTAGAATACACCTTCATGTTCCACCAAACCTATTTTACACCCATACTTAAATGCCTTTCCAAGCATTTCTCCGTGGTTCTGCGAGACATTATTAGTTTTTAGATCTCTCACCCTCTAGGTCATCAGATCTGTGACAAATGGCGACCTCCTAGGCCATCTGATCAATTCCTCATACTTAGACAATTTTTGACATCTCACTGCAGGTCTAAGCCTTTGCTCGATTCACTTGTCTATCTCTGTGACCTTGTCCGTTCGAGCGATTGATCTTGGTACTTAGTCATTTCTTCGAAATCTCTTGGTACTTGGTGATTCTAGATACTTACCCAAATCTTGAGATTTCACCGTGGGCTGCGGGTCTACAACATTTTCTTGATTCTATATCTGTGACCTCATCTGTCTGACCGATTCTTGACACTTAGTCAATTTTTCAAATTCCTACCACATGTCTCTTACACTTAGTCGATTTTCAAACTCTCACCATGGGTCCGTAGGTTCACGCTCATTTCTTCACATACTCTCAATTCTCTGTTGTTCTCACCATCTCCATGATGTCTTAATACTTAGTCATTTTTCGATATTTCTATCCAACCGATTCTTGGTACTTAGTTATTTTCAAGATCTCATTGCGGGTTCACGGGTTCACACTCATTTCTTCACATACTCCCTATTCTCCGCCATGTTCACTATCTCTGCGATGTCTTGATACTTAGTCATTTTTTGAGATCTTTGTCCAACCGATTCTTGGTACTTAATTGTTTTTAAGATCTCATCGTGAGTCCGCGGGTTCACGCTCATTTCTTCACATACTTTCGATTCTTTGTCGTGCTCACTATCTCTATGATGTCTTGATACTTAATCATTTTTCATATCTCTTGTGTTGATGTTGTGGATGAGGTGGCTTCCACGCATATGTCTTCTTCGTGTACACTAGATGATGTGGCATTGGTATGTGTCTTGACACATGGCACTGACCTAGACTCCCTCTGATGCGGTACTCATCTGACTGGACACGTGGTGCTGATGAGGTTGCTATCATGGCACTGATGAGGTTTCTATTATGGTGTTGAAGTGGCTGAGCTGGCCCACCAAGTATCCGACCCCAATCTTTTGATCTTAACTATTGATCTCTAGAGATGAACAGTTAGGATTTAACCCTTTCTGAGTTCACAATTCTTCACAAAAAAAGTTAATGCCTTGCGCATGGTTCCATTGCTCTTCCACCCTTATTCGAATTACATAAGAATGTTGTTGCAATATAAACCTTTCAAAGTTTAATTTCCTTGTGAATGTGGGATATATCATTATCGCCATTTCTTCAACTCCCTTAGTATACTTATTGTCGCTCAGTTCTACATCTCGTTAAAGTTCCAACTATGATCGCTCATCGATGCAAAAATGCTTCGTCTAGAATCATTCTCCTTTGACTCCCATTCACATTTCTTTTATTCGCACAGAGACATTTACACCTTTTGCACAATATTTTTGCATCTCATAAACTCTCTACTCTCTTCTTTGTCTATCTGGTCCAATTCACAGAGTCTCCCTCTATCATATCTCATTCCTTGATCTCTTTAGATTCGTTTCATTCCTCTTTCCTTCATGCACATAGGGTAGATATGCAGTAATAGTCGATATGCTTCCTCTGTCTGTCCATGGATTCATGTTACTAGTTTTGGTTCGATCCTTAGACCTATCCTTTGCAGGGTCATTTTCTAGCTTCTGGAGTGATTGTTCACAATCTACTTGCCTTCATTTTCTCAGGGAGTCACTCTTCATCATAAAATATCAACAATGACATCATTTGACATAAATGACAACATAATTTCCAACAAACTCCCCCTTTATCATTGATGGAAACACGTTTCTTTTTCTGCAATTCTCCCCCTTTCTCTGTATTCTCCCCCTTTGACATCAATGGCAAAGGGATTCTCCCCCCCTTACATTGTACTCTTTATTCTCTGTTATGCAACCGACACCTTCCTTCTCATCTTTTTGCATCTCTCCATGAGATTGTGCTCCTCTTGGAGTACTTTAATGATTGGATGGCATAGGTACCACCCCCAATTTTTGTCTTAGATACTCAAATACCTCTCTAGGAAGAGGTTTTATAAATATATCAACAACATGTTCCTTTGTGCCAATATATTCTAGCGTGACATTATGTTATGTGAATTGCTCTCTTAATATATGATACTTGATTGGAATGTGCTTTGTCTTCGAGTGCATGACACGATTCTTGGAGATATTTATTTCACTAGTATTGTCACACAATATTGATATTGGCTAATTATTCTCTACATGAATGTCCTTCAACATTTGTTTCATCTAGAGGATCTGTGTACAACATGTTGCTACTGTAGTGTATTCTGTTTATGCTTTAGATAGGGAAATTGATGATTGTTTCTTGCTAAGCGAAGACACTAGATTGTTGCCTAGAAAGAACACTCCACCATTGGTACTTTTTCTATCATCCACACTACCTACCCAATCTGCATTTGTGTAAGATGTCAGAGTAAAGTATTTTCTTATGGGATACCATAAACCAAAGTCCAATGTCCCTTTTAGATATCTGAATATGCTTTTTACTTCCTGCGCATGTGTTTCCTTTGGTGTAGCTTCAAACCTTCCAACTAACCCTACTGCCTGCATTATATCTGGTCTTGAAGAAGTCACATATAGTAGGCTTCCTATCATTGATCTGTATAGATTTTGATTAACTTCCTTTGATTCATCTTCTTTTCTATTTAGTTTACAACTAGTGACCATGAGTGTGTTGACAGGTTTTCAATCTTCCACTTCAAACTTCTTTATCATTTCCTTGATGTATTTGGTTTGAGAAAAAATTATGCCTTTGTTGGTTTGAGAAATATGGAATCCTAGGAAGAATGATAGTTCTCCAAGCATGAACATATCAAATTCTTTTTGCATATCTTCAACATTACTTCCAAAAATGATACCATCCACATAAACTACAATGATTAAGATCTCTACACTATTCATTTTGTAAAGATTTCTATCCGTTGTTCCTCTTTTAAAACCTTGTTGTTGCAAGTAATTGTCAAGTCTTGAATACCATGCTACGGGAACTTGCTTTAATCCACAAAGTGCTTTCTTCAATATGCAAACGTAATCTTCATTTTTCAATAATAAGAATTGAGTTAGTCTATTCAATGTACACTTCTTCCTCTAAATCTCCATTCAGGAATGCTCACTTGACATCCATCTCATACACCTTAAAATACTTGAAGCTTGCAAATGCCAAAAACATTCTAATGGTTTCTAGTCTCGCAACAAGCACAAATGTTTCTAAGTCAATACCTTCTACTGGAACATACCCTTTACAGAGCAATATTGCTTTATTTATTACTACTTTTCCATCTTCATTCAACTTATTTTTGAATATCCACTTTGTACCAATCACATTTTTATCTTTGGGTCTTGGGACAAGTTCCCATGTCTAATAATTCTCAATCTGATTTAACTCTTCTTCCATAACATTTACCCAATGTTGATCATTACTGGCTTCTGCAAAGCATTTAGGCTCTATTTTGGACTGTAAAGAGAGATTTACATGTTCATAACTGCTTTCTAGTTTTCTCTTAGTCTGAGTATGAGCACTTTGATCACCAAGAATTAAGTGTTCTGGATTATTTTTCTGCACAAACCTTGATGGTGTTTGTGTGTCTTGGAGTTCTATTTCTTCTTCTTCTTCTTCTTCTTCTTCACATGCTTCTTCTCCCTCTTTGCTAGAATCCACTTCTTCTACTTCTAGTTTGTTCTTGTGTTGTAGTTTTTCATCTATTTTGACATTAATGCTTTCAACAATATTTTGCAGTCTTTTGTTGTAACATCTATAAGCTTTGCTTCTTGATGATTATCCAAGAAAAATTCCTTCATATACTCTTGAGTCAAAATTTCCTAGATCCTCATCATCTCGTTTGATGTAACACTTTCTTCCAAATATTCTTAAGTGTTTGACAAATGCTGGTCGAACTTTCCATAGTTCATATGGTGTCTTGTCACCATTGTCTTTAATTTTCACTCTATTTATAATGTAGACAGTAGTGTAAAATACTTCTCTCCAAAAGTTTTTGGATACTTTTGCTTCATTTAACATTGTCTTGACAATTTCTTATACATGTATGTTTTTCCTTTCAACTACTCCATTTTGTTGACGAGTTCTTGCAACTTAACACTGTCATTTTATTCCACGGGTTTCACAAAATTCTTCAAATTCATTGGATGTGAACTCACCTCCATTATTTGACCTTAGGAATTTGATTTTCAGATCAATCTCTTTCTCAAATAAAGCTTTGAATTCTTTGAACTTTTCAAATGCCTCAGATTTATTTTCGAGAAAGACAACCCAAGTCATTCTTGTATAATTATTAATGATCAACATAAAACAACTTTCTCTTTGGAGGATTTTTGTCTTTGTTGGTCCACAGAGATCTGTATGCACAAGTTCCAATGGATTGGATGTTGCATATTCCTTTGTCTTGAAGCTCACCCTTGATTGTTTTCCATGCTGGCATTGCTTACAAACAATGTTTGAGGTTTTTTTTTTTTTTTTTAATATCTTTGGCATATCTCTTACTGCTTGTTTGGTATTGATTTTTACCAAGTTGTCAAAGTTCATATGACCTATTCTTTTATGCTACAACCAACTTTCATCTATCTACCCCATGAAACAATTTTCTCCATTAATTTCTTCAAGAATGTATACATTGTTTGAGGTCTTGATTTGTTTTGCAACCAACTTTTATAAATTTTCTTTTATTTTTTCATATTCTTGGGAGTCAAAAGTAAGAGCGTGTCATTGTTCACACATTTGGCTTACACTAAGAAGATTATGTTTCAAGTTTTCAACACACAAAACCTTTTCAACTTTAGCTCTTCCATTGTCAAGACTGAGAGTTCCTTTTCCAACTATCTTTGACCTGCCATTGTCTCCAAAGGTAACACTTCCTTCATTCTTCTTCAGGGTTATAAAATTTGTTCTATCTCCTATCATGTGACTAGATCACTCACTATCAATGACCCACTTATCTTTATTATTTTTTTCACGAAGTGCAGCTTGAATGAACAAGGATTTTCTTTCTTTTGTTCCTTTTGTTCCTGATTTATTTGAATGATTGTTAGAGTTTCCTCTTTTTGATTTTTTTTTAAATCACTTCTGCAGAATTTTGCTATATGCCCATAATTTTTGCATTTATAACATATGATGTTATAGTTTAGCAAAGGGGAAAATGAGTTGTAATTTCTCCTTGAGAATCCATGGGTATCTTTGTTATTGTTCCTCATGTAATCGCCTCTTATATTTGATCTAAAATCTATTGATTTATGAATAAAACCATTGCAAGAATTAAAATAGCCAAAGAAAGAGTTTTGGTACCTGATTGTGTGATTCCATCTTGATGGGAGAGTCTTCCCGGATCTATCCTTGTGAGAAAGATTTGTACTCTATGGAACATATTGTTCTTCCTTCCTATTGTCTTCAACCTTGATAAAATTTTTGAGTATATCAACATAACTCTTGGTCCTTTGTCGCTTGGCTATTTTGTAGAGGTTGAGGTTTCTTCATTAGAAACTTGCTTCTTTTCATTGTAGCCAATACTGGTCTTGTCAAATGGTGAACTTTGTCAGTTTAGGATTTCATTTAAGGTTGTAGAGCTCTTTTCAAATTTCATGTTGGTATGTGATATTTCCAACTCCTTTCTTAGATAAACTATTTCAGATTCTATACTATTATAGATATCTTCTTTATCTTTTAGCCGAGTTCTTAAGACTTCTTCAATTCTCTTTGCCTCTTCTACTTGTGTTTTTAAATTGACGATGATATTTTTAGTTTCATCAAAGATTTATTTTAAACTGAACATTTATTTTTTGTACTTCTTCAATTTCTCCTTTAGTAGCCCTTTCTTGTTCCTTAGTTTCTCTATTTCATTTAGAGCAGATATGAACTCTTCTTCAAGTTCTACTTATGCATCAATATTAGAGTCTTCTTCTTCTGTTAGGTCTACATTTCCATTTTCTAGGAGATTAGTCTATGCTTGTACACCCATACAGAGAATTTATTCTGTTTCACTATCACTATCATCAGACAAGTTGTTGTCTTCATTGGTATACAGATTCTTCTTTTGTCTATATAACTTTTTGTTCTTTTCTGTCTTACCCTTCTTGTACCTTTTAAAACTATAATCTTCTTTCACATTGCTATCTCCATTATAAGGACATTTAGAAACAAAAATTCCTACTTCTCCACAGTTAAAGCATTTGAAGGGAATCCGACCTTTGTATTTTCCCATGCCCCTCTTGAGGTTTCTAACAAATTTAGCTTCTTCCTCATTTAGTTCATTGTCTGAGCTGTCATATGTTTTGTATTCTTCTATATTTGTCTTCTTTGATGCTTTGAAATTTTCTTCCTTCCTTCTTGTTTTTTATTGCTTATCCTTTTCTATTCTCATTTTATATACAGTGAGAATTCCATGCAATTCATCCATTGTTAAATTTTCTAGGTCGTTCATTTCCTTAATGACATATATCTTGGATTGAATCTTGAGGGAAGTGATCTAAGCAGTTTTTTCACAATAGTGGTTTCTTTAACCTCTTCAACAAATCCTCTAATGGTGTTGACAATCTTATATATTCAAAGAAAGCATTCTGCAATACTCTCTTCCTCTTTCATCTCAAGGGTTTCAAATTTCCCTCTATAGATTTGTAATTTTTCCTTCTTGAATTTTTCGTCTCCTTCATAAATTTTCTGTAATTTGTCCCAAATCTCTTTTGCTGAGGCACAATGCATGAATTTTACAACCACTAATTCTTTTAGAACACAGAAAATTGCATTCTTGGCCTTAAAGTTATTGTCACTAAGTTTTATAGCAGTTGGAAGTACAAGTGGGGTTGTTGGAGCCATGTAACGATTCTCAACTATATTCCAAACTTCAAATCCAAGATACATCAGATAGGTTTTCATTCTTATTCTCTAGAATTCATAATTTGATCCATCGAATAATGGAACTTTGTTTGTAGAAAAACTTTCCTTATCCATGTGTGCTACGGGGATTCACCTTCCAAAGTTTACATTAATTCTAAAGGAACTCACTCTGATACCAATTGTGGGCACACTTACTTATACTGAGAGGGGGGTGAATCAGTATAGGACTATTTTTCCTTTTCTTACAATCTTTATCAATTCATTACTTCATCAGTCATAAGCAGTTAATAAGAAATGCACATACAAACATATAATCCACAATACACAAAGATTTAACATGGAAACCCAAATGGGAGAAAACCACAAAACTTTTGTTAGTAAAATAGTGTAGGCACCAACCTACTGTTACAATGCTTGTAGGCACCAACCTGTAGGGGAGACCAATCTCCTTGACTGAGCACTGTTACATATCAAATTTGCACACCTAGGTACCTCGCCCTAAGTGTTACAAGTGTCGTAAAAGTGTTATATGAACCTTGCTAAGTGTCACATACACCTCGACACCATGAAATAACATATGTCACAATCCCTAGTCAATGTGGAGGAGAAATATATTATATGAAGGTCCAAGTACCAAGTTCACATGAATTATTATTAATATTCATGAAAAAGAAATTAATTAAGTGTGAGAATCCACCTCACATTTGGTTTCCTATTTTTTAGGGAAGGTGGAGGATCTTGTGGATGGTTGAAACATTTCCTGCTTAAAATCATTGAGAGATATTTCCTCTCTAAAATCCTTAAGAGATATTTTCTCCCTAAATATCTTTCAGATCCATTTTCAGTGGATCTGATGAGTGATCCTCTCCATGGTGGTTAAGCCTCCAAATCCTACATAATGAGGGATTTCCATGGATAAGGTGGTGTATATATTGGAGGTATCAAACCTATGGTCTTGGGAGAAAGCTTTAGGATATCAAACCTATGATTTTGAGAGCTTTGTGAAAGGGATGGACAAGGAGGACTTGGCGAAGCTGCTACAACTACATCTACAATATGTAAGTATTTCTTTAAGAGTTCTCATTAATATATTGCTTGGTCTATTTCTTCCTAACATATGTCTCTTTATATATGTTTGTATTATAGACGGGTTTGATTGGATTAATATTATAGAGTAGAGTAGGAGCTCTTTGTATTACTGTCCATTGCATTGCAGGTGTCAAACAATGCTAAGGAGCTCAGAGATCAAGCTCAAGTTGGAGCAGCGAGGACAAACATCGGAATAAGGTGCATCACACTTTCTTCCTTCTCCTTCTATTTCTGATTAGTTAGTTAGATTCAAAGGAATGTTGGTGTCCATTTTCACTTTTATGTATTGGTATAGGGGTCTAGAGTCCAAGGGGATATTCACCTGTCCATAGGGGGATTTTCCCATAACATAATTAATTTATGTTATGGGAAAATCCCCCTACAGACAGGTGAATATCCTCTTGGACTCTAGACCCCTATACCAATACAAAAAAGTGAAAATGGGCACCAACATTCATTTGAATCTAACTAAATAATCAGAAAGAGAAGGAGAAGGAATAAAGTGTGATGCACCTTATTCAGATGTTTTTCCTCGCTGCTCCAACTTGATCTTGATCTCCGAGATCCTTAGCACTATTTGACACTTGCAATGCAATGGACAACAAGACAAAGAACTCCTACTATACTCTATAATATTAGTCCAATCAAATCCATCTATAAGACAAACATATGTAAAGAGACAAAGGTTAGGAGGAAATAGGCCAAAAAATATATTAATGAGAATTCTTAAATAAATACTTACACACTATAGATGCAGTTGCAAGAGCTTCCCCAAGTCCTCCTCGTCCAAACCTTGCACAAATCTCCCAAAATCATAGTTTTGATATCATAAAGCTTTCTCCCAATACCATAGGTTTGATACCTCCAATATCTCCACCACCTTCTCCATGGAAATCCCTCATTATATAGAATTTGGAGGCTTAACCACCATGGAGAGGATCACTCATTAGATCCACTAAAAAGGGACCTGAAAGATATTTAGGGAGAAAATATCTCTTAAGGATTTTAGGGAGGAAATATCTCTGAAGGATTTTAAGTAGGAAATATTTCAACCATCCATGAGATCCTCCACCTTCCCTAAAAAATAAGAAACCAAATGTGAGGTGGATTCTCACACTTAATTAATTTATTTTTCATGAATATTAATAATAATTCATGTGCACTTGGTATTTGGACCTTCATATAATATATTTCTCCTCCACATTGACTAGGGATTGTGGCATATGTTATTTCATGGTGTTGAGGTGTATGCGACACTTAACAAGGTTCATATAACAATTTTACGACACTTGCGACACTTAGGGAGAGGTACCTAGGTGTGCAAATTTTATGTGTAACAATATGCCCCCTAAAGTGTGAGGTAAAAAGAGAGAATGATGGCCAAATTTTTTTACAAATATTTAATGCAAAGGTGTGGAGTTGGAGAACCTGGAAGAAGCTGCAAACAACCATCAAACAATATTAAAAAATGTTCCATTTTAGAGGCAGACATACCTATGATCAGAATACGAGATGACTCAAAGCACGACCACCGACCAATACACTGTGGATCCATGAAAAATATTGACCAAAGATACAATGTGGATCCGTACCTCCATGACATGAACTGATCGTAGCCCTGAGAAATACACAGTGGAGCTACGAGATGATAAAACATACCCACAAACCAATACAATGTGGATCTATGTGACAGTCTATACATCAACATGCTCAAATGATCTCCTTCACAGCCTGGGCAAAAGAATTTAACATAGTTTTAACAGAGTGAACCCAGGGTCTTCATCCCAATCCCGATGTTGTACGAATCTAGCCATGTGAATAGATGTTTTGATGTCAAACATGGTAGAAACCACTTGATTATCGGTCATTGAGGTAAACCGTTAACAAGTGCAAGAGAAATCACCAATGATGTCAATGAATCCCAAGGTACCCTAGTACATTCCAACGAATGTGAATAAATGAGTTGGGGTCGAACATTTGTGGAATCACCCGATCGGAAGTCAATGACGTAAACCTACTGTCAGAGGTGAGGAGGCCTGCCATTGAGGCATGCAGGTCGCAAGGTAATAACTAGTTTCTAAGTCTAATTCCTAGATGACGTGTTGAAGTCGATAGTAAAAAGACTCGTCGAAGGAGGGCCTTAATGTATCCCCCATCAACGACACAAAAATAAAATAAGAAAGTGATGTAAGATGGTGAATCGAATGAGTATGGACTAACAAAGGAAATCTAAACTGGCAATACTGTAGATGGATGGTTTTAAGTGAAAATTCCCTTGAACATGATGAGGCACGACAACTGACTTGGCAGCATTGAATGGACGAGTACCAAGAATGTAATGTGACGACAATAAGAGAACTCTTCTACTGGATGAAAAAGTATGGTGACACATGGAATTGGTATGAATCAGAGACAAGTAGATTACCCAACTGTAAGATGAGACACAAACAGGTGCCATGTTCAAGGTTAAAAAAATCTTCCATAAAGGATTCTCAAAAACTTGACCCACTTCGCTCAATTTTCCCCGCACCTAGATATATGAGTACCTCTTTTTAATTTAACGAGTTAGAGGAGGATAACACATGATCAATATAACTCACCTTCGGTAAGTTCCTCTTCCTTTGTTTAACGAACTGGAAGAATTAAGGGTTCGGTCCCATATGGGTCCTTCAATGTGTAGTTTAGCGAGTCCAAAGAAGGAAAACTTGGTGGTTTTTAATGTTTAGAGAGTCTGAAAAGAACTTAAAGATGACTCCAGGGTTGTCCTTTTTCGTAATTTTAGTCTTGTAAGGCCGAAAAAGTGATAAAATACCACTCGAAAGATACCCTTTCAAACCTTTTAATGAGTGTGAAAGGAAGCAAGATCATTCAAAAATATTTTCATGTTTAGAGAGTCTGAAAAGAGCTTAAAGGAGACTCCAGGGGGTTCCTTTTTTGTATAACCTTTACGAGTACGAAAAAATGATAAAATTTTATTCGGTTACATTCTCATGTATTTACGAGCACGAGAAAGAACAAAGGCTAAGCTCGATAACATATTCTCATGTTTTTACGAGCACGAGAAAGAACAAAGACTAAACTTGGAATTGGTTTCATTTTTACACAAACTTGAAACAAAATTAAACTTATGCTTGTAAATTCCCAACGCAATTTCCAAAGGTAGGGATACCCATGGATGGTTGGTACTCTTCCCCCAGCTTGAAAAGCTAGCAGCTTAACTCCAGAATGATAATCAAAGGCTCGAGACATGCTTCCCCAAGCTTCATTTCATTCGCCGACTTTGAGGTTGTCACCAATTTCTGTACTAGATGGAGAAAAAGGATAAGGGCAGATGAAATGAAGGTTCAAATATGAGACCTAATGAAAGACTCGACTCGAAATCTATGAGATCTAGCTAAAGAATCAACTCGATATCTACGAGATCTAGCAAAAGACTCGACTTCTTAGGAGAGGTGACTGCTTCATTTTTTAACGAGCTTGACACAGGAAAATAACTATGCTCAAGACCTATGTTTCATTTTTTAACGAGATTTCCACAGAGAAGAAAAACTATGCTTAATACCTTCGGCTTCAATCCCCAGATTTCTGTTGTATTTTTTAATGAGCTTGCTATAGAGAGGAAAACTATGCTCATGGCTCCGGTTTCAATCCCCAGATTTCTGTTTCATTTTTTAACGAGCTTGCTACATAGAAGAAAAACTATGCTCCTAGCTTCTGTTCGATCATGGATTCCAAGAGGAAAATGCTATCGAAGGAATATATGTCAAGGGAAAAACGTCAATCATGGCTTCCAAGAGATCTTCACTAGATGGAAGAAAAACACTCTGGAAGGAATACATCTCGATGACCTTGATAAGGGAAGGGAGATTTGGCTCTAAAATCCCTATCGAAGAGATGACCATGTCAACTACCGGATCTAAGTTAGGACAAATGACAGATTGCCTCTCGTGCAGGGTTGAACACATGGGGTAGGTCATTACATAATTGACCTGCGACGGGGTAGACATCGCTGGCATGTATGGACCGTTCAGGGAAGGTGGATGGTTGACCATTAGATGATGGTCAATGAATTGAAATCTGGTCAATCGTTACTATTTTTCCTTTGTGAGGGAAACACATCACTCGAAAGAGAGTGGACACAAAATCTCTCATAACGTAGACATAGTCTCACCCAAGTAGCAGGTTAAAGTCCAAGGGGTTGTGAACTACCATCACATCGATGTAGACCTTTTTTCCTCCCAAAGTAACCAAAAATTAAGGAAGGATCCCTAAAGTTTGACTAACTCTTCTGTCAAAGGTCAACAGATTCTGAGTCATAGGCACAAGCTGCGGGGAACCAAAAGCTTGCCAAGCATTCACGAATAAGATGCTAACAAAGGAACCTTTGTATATTATAGTGTTAGGAATATTCCTATCACAAACTTGCACGGTGATTTGGAAAGGCACGTAAGAGGGAAGATAGGATTGTTTCAAATGATTTGAATCAATAGAAATCATTTGATTACTTGAAGGGGGTTCCATCGAGACAGGTGGAGTGCCCCCTTGTCCAGGTGAATCAGTGTCACCGAGGTAGACCTGAGCAACATCCCCACTCTTTAAATGAGGAGTGGGATTGACTGGTGGTGGGACTGGATCGACCACTTTGGTTTCACTCTTCAAGGGAGGAGTGGGATCGACCAATGGTAGAACCAGATCGACCACTTTGGCACTTTTCAGAGGAGGAGTGGGATCGATCGGTGACAGAACCAGATCGACCACTTGGGTTTCAATTTTCAGATGAAGAGTGGGGCTGATCGATGACAGAACTGGATCATCTACTTGGGTTCGTGGTTCAACCTAGGATGAAACCAGATTGACCACTTGATCAACCAGATTGATAGGGGATGGAACCAGATTGACCAGTCCATCAACCAATCATAGTTTGGGAGAAATATTATGATAACCAGTTGGAAGTTGAATATTTTCCAAAAGATAAGAAGCCTTGTCTATACAAGGGCAAAGGTGAGAGTAATGATCACCTTTGACAAAAAAATTGACAGTTCTGTTCTTCGTACCAACTGTAATGTCACTAGTTGATGAGGTGTCACCAAAATGACCTGCAGGGGATGATGGCGTGGAAGACCAAATTTCTAAGACCTTGGGGAGACCAGGGAAATCCCTCAGAAAGTGGTCACCCTTATAAAGACTGCAAGGGAGTTTGGGTTTAGGATTCTTCGTTTTAATCTTGTCGACTTTAACAACACTCCTAGTATGATTAACCATAGCTGGTTGCTTGGATCCAACATGATCTGATGTGGTTGGAGGATTGGTCCCTTTCTGGTTCTTCTTCTTCTTCTCTTTCCGTTTATTCTACTTTTTATCAACCTGGCTACTCGCTTTAGAGATTTCACTAGGAAAATAAGGAGAAAGGGAAGGAAACCTGACGGGTGAAGAAGGAGAAAGGTCGACGTGAGGTTGATGTGTGGATGGTGTGATTACATCTGAAGCACTAGGTGCATTCAAAGCACTGCAAAGATTCAATATCAATGGAGTGGGGAACAACCAAATGGGAAATCCGATCGTGAGTCTCGAAAGACCCAGTGTGGCAATGCACAGAGTACCAACGTTTCTAAAAGAAGGAAAGGTGAAAGGTTCCTTGGGAAAAGGGGCTCCTTCATTGGTATTCCTAGGAGTTGATGCCATTGGAATTAACTCAACCTAAGGTCCACTAAGGAAAACAAACAACACATGCTACAAATATGAGAAGCAAACAATCAAACAAACCTTCCCACAATGAAACCACTAGTTGGTGATGAAATCCAACATCGTGAGACCAATATAGGAAGGGGCAGGGATAGAGCGGCTGGATTAGTTATGTTGGTGACCTACTTAATAGACTTACACCTTTGTACAAGATTCCACACAATAAACATGGATTTACCCTCCAAGGAGCCTAAGTGAGTTTGACCAACGTCTGTTCTATGTACAAAAAAGACTTCCCTTCACCGTCAGCTTGTGTAAGGACCCTAAATATTATGGCTACTAAGGACACCAACTCGTAGTTATCCTCTAGGAGGGTATAGTCCACAGTCCAGTCCAAACGTATGGGCAGGATAACAATTCTGAAATCCTTCAAGAGAACTAAGGGCAAGTGGATCGGTAGAACTCCATAGGACCCCGAACGGATTTGGAATTCATGAAGCACCGAGACCAAATGAAGATAGTTGGACCTCAAGAAGAACCCCCAATATACGATCTGACTACTACAGATGGTTAATCCTCAGAGGGATAATCTCCGTTTCTCTCCCGAACACAAGCTCGTGCGTAACCCCTATGTGAGAGGGGGATCCCAAATATGCTTATATGCACAATTGGATTTACTGCTCCCTAGCACAAGATTCTATGTTTGTCTCATGGCTTTGGAAAGTTATCCTCAAAACCTATTTCAAAGCCTTACACTTGCTAATGTAGGTTTGCTACCAGAAAAAATAAAAGTGTCTGATCAATTTTA
>ML832126.1:34828-48705 GCA_009831015.1 Picea engelmannii | reverse complement strand
AATTTTCTTTTATTTTTTCATATTCTTGGGAGTCAAAAGTAAGAGCGTGTCATTGTTCACACATTTGGCTTACACTAAGAAGATTATGTTTCAAGTTTTCAACACACAAAACCTTTTCAACTTTAGCTCTTCCATTGTCAAGACTGAGAGTTCCTTTTCCAACTATCTTTGACCTGCCATTGTCTCCAAAGGTAACACTTCCTTCATTCTTCTTCAGGGTTATAAAATTTGTTCTATCTCCTATCATGTGACTAGATCACTCACTATCAATGACCCACTTATCTTTATTATTTTTTTCACGAAGTGCAGCTTGAATGAACAAGGATTTTCTTTCTTTTGTTCCTTTTGTTCCTGATTTATTTGAATGATTGTTAGAGTTTCCTCTTTTTGATTTTTTTTTAAATCACTTCTGCAGAATTTTGCTATATGCCCATAATTTTTGCATTTATAACATATGATGTTATAGTTTAGCAAAGGGGAAAATGAGTTGTAATTTCTCCTTGAGAATCCATGGGTATCTTTGTTATTGTTCCTCATGTAATCGCCTCTTATATTTGATCTAAAATCTATTGATTTATGAATAAAACCATTGCAAGAATTAAAATAGCCAAAGAAAGAGTTTTGGTACCTGATTGTGTGATTCCATCTTGATGGGAGAGTCTTCCCGGATCTATCCTTGTGAGAAAGATTTGTACTCTATGGAACATATTGTTCTTCCTTCCTATTGTCTTCAACCTTGATAAAATTTTTGAGTATATCAACATAACTCTTGGTCCTTTGTCGCTTGGCTATTTTGTAGAGGTTGAGGTTTCTTCATTAGAAACTTGCTTCTTTTCATTGTAGCCAATACTGGTCTTGTCAAATGGTGAACTTTGTCAGTTTAGGATTTCATTTAAGGTTGTAGAGCTCTTTTCAAATTTCATGTTGGTATGTGATATTTCCAACTCCTTTCTTAGATAAACTATTTCAGATTCTATACTATTATAGATATCTTCTTTATCTTTTAGCCGAGTTCTTAAGACTTCTTCAATTCTCTTTGCCTCTTCTACTTGTGTTTTTAAATTGACGATGATATTTTTAGTTTCATCAAAGATTTATTTTAAACTGAACATTTATTTTTTGTACTTCTTCAATTTCTCCTTTAGTAGCCCTTTCTTGTTCCTTAGTTTCTCTATTTCATTTAGAGCAGATATGAACTCTTCTTCAAGTTCTACTTATGCATCAATATTAGAGTCTTCTTCTTCTGTTAGGTCTACATTTCCATTTTCTAGGAGATTAGTCTATGCTTGTACACCCATACAGAGAATTTATTCTGTTTCACTATCACTATCATCAGACAAGTTGTTGTCTTCATTGGTATACAGATTCTTCTTTTGTCTATATAACTTTTTGTTCTTTTCTGTCTTACCCTTCTTGTACCTTTTAAAACTATAATCTTCTTTCACATTGCTATCTCCATTATAAGGACATTTAGAAACAAAAATTCCTACTTCTCCACAGTTAAAGCATTTGAAGGGAATCCGACCTTTGTATTTTCCCATGCCCCTCTTGAGGTTTCTAACAAATTTAGCTTCTTCCTCATTTAGTTCATTGTCTGAGCTGTCATATGTTTTGTATTCTTCTATATTTGTCTTCTTTGATGCTTTGAAATTTTCTTCCTTCCTTCTTGTTTTTTATTGCTTATCCTTTTCTATTCTCATTTTATATACAGTGAGAATTCCATGCAATTCATCCATTGTTAAATTTTCTAGGTCGTTCATTTCCTTAATGACATATATCTTGGATTGAATCTTGAGGGAAGTGATCTAAGCAGTTTTTTCACAATAGTGGTTTCTTTAACCTCTTCAACAAATCCTCTAATGGTGTTGACAATCTTATATATTCAAAGAAAGCATTCTGCAATACTCTCTTCCTCTTTCATCTCAAGGGTTTCAAATTTCCCTCTATAGATTTGTAATTTTTCCTTCTTGAATTTTTCGTCTCCTTCATAAATTTTCTGTAATTTGTCCCAAATCTCTTTTGCTGAGGCACAATGCATGAATTTTACAACCACTAATTCTTTTAGAACACAGAAAATTGCATTCTTGGCCTTAAAGTTATTGTCACTAAGTTTTATAGCAGTTGGAAGTACAAGTGGGGTTGTTGGAGCCATGTAACGATTCTCAACTATATTCCAAACTTCAAATCCAAGATACATCAGATAGGTTTTCATTCTTATTCTCTAGAATTCATAATTTGATCCATCGAATAATGGAACTTTGTTTGTAGAAAAACTTTCCTTATCCATGTGTGCTACGGGGATTCACCTTCCAAAGTTTACATTAATTCTAAAGGAACTCACTCTGATACCAATTGTGGGCACACTTACTTATACTGAGAGGGGGGTGAATCAGTATAGGACTATTTTTCCTTTTCTTACAATCTTTATCAATTCATTACTTCATCAGTCATAAGCAGTTAATAAGAAATGCACATACAAACATATAATCCACAATACACAAAGATTTAACATGGAAACCCAAATGGGAGAAAACCACAAAACTTTTGTTAGTAAAATAGTGTAGGCACCAACCTACTGTTACAATGCTTGTAGGCACCAACCTGTAGGGGAGACCAATCTCCTTGACTGAGCACTGTTACATATCAAATTTGCACACCTAGGTACCTCGCCCTAAGTGTTACAAGTGTCGTAAAAGTGTTATATGAACCTTGCTAAGTGTCACATACACCTCGACACCATGAAATAACATATGTCACAATCCCTAGTCAATGTGGAGGAGAAATATATTATATGAAGGTCCAAGTACCAAGTTCACATGAATTATTATTAATATTCATGAAAAAGAAATTAATTAAGTGTGAGAATCCACCTCACATTTGGTTTCCTATTTTTTAGGGAAGGTGGAGGATCTTGTGGATGGTTGAAACATTTCCTGCTTAAAATCATTGAGAGATATTTCCTCTCTAAAATCCTTAAGAGATATTTTCTCCCTAAATATCTTTCAGATCCATTTTCAGTGGATCTGATGAGTGATCCTCTCCATGGTGGTTAAGCCTCCAAATCCTACATAATGAGGGATTTCCATGGATAAGGTGGTGTATATATTGGAGGTATCAAACCTATGGTCTTGGGAGAAAGCTTTAGGATATCAAACCTATGATTTTGAGAGCTTTGTGAAAGGGATGGACAAGGAGGACTTGGCGAAGCTGCTACAACTACATCTACAATATGTAAGTATTTCTTTAAGAGTTCTCATTAATATATTGCTTGGTCTATTTCTTCCTAACATATGTCTCTTTATATATGTTTGTATTATAGACGGGTTTGATTGGATTAATATTATAGAGTAGAGTAGGAGCTCTTTGTATTACTGTCCATTGCATTGCAGGTGTCAAACAATGCTAAGGAGCTCAGAGATCAAGCTCAAGTTGGAGCAGCGAGGACAAACATCGGAATAAGGTGCATCACACTTTCTTCCTTCTCCTTCTATTTCTGATTAGTTAGTTAGATTCAAAGGAATGTTGGTGTCCATTTTCACTTTTATGTATTGGTATAGGGGTCTAGAGTCCAAGGGGATATTCACCTGTCCATAGGGGGATTTTCCCATAACATAATTAATTTATGTTATGGGAAAATCCCCCTACAGACAGGTGAATATCCTCTTGGACTCTAGACCCCTATACCAATACAAAAAAGTGAAAATGGGCACCAACATTCATTTGAATCTAACTAAATAATCAGAAAGAGAAGGAGAAGGAATAAAGTGTGATGCACCTTATTCAGATGTTTTTCCTCGCTGCTCCAACTTGATCTTGATCTCCGAGATCCTTAGCACTATTTGACACTTGCAATGCAATGGACAACAAGACAAAGAACTCCTACTATACTCTATAATATTAGTCCAATCAAATCCATCTATAAGACAAACATATGTAAAGAGACAAAGGTTAGGAGGAAATAGGCCAAAAAATATATTAATGAGAATTCTTAAATAAATACTTACACACTATAGATGCAGTTGCAAGAGCTTCCCCAAGTCCTCCTCGTCCAAACCTTGCACAAATCTCCCAAAATCATAGTTTTGATATCATAAAGCTTTCTCCCAATACCATAGGTTTGATACCTCCAATATCTCCACCACCTTCTCCATGGAAATCCCTCATTATATAGAATTTGGAGGCTTAACCACCATGGAGAGGATCACTCATTAGATCCACTAAAAAGGGACCTGAAAGATATTTAGGGAGAAAATATCTCTTAAGGATTTTAGGGAGGAAATATCTCTGAAGGATTTTAAGTAGGAAATATTTCAACCATCCATGAGATCCTCCACCTTCCCTAAAAAATAAGAAACCAAATGTGAGGTGGATTCTCACACTTAATTAATTTATTTTTCATGAATATTAATAATAATTCATGTGCACTTGGTATTTGGACCTTCATATAATATATTTCTCCTCCACATTGACTAGGGATTGTGGCATATGTTATTTCATGGTGTTGAGGTGTATGCGACACTTAACAAGGTTCATATAACAATTTTACGACACTTGCGACACTTAGGGAGAGGTACCTAGGTGTGCAAATTTTATGTGTAACAATATGCCCCCTAAAGTGTGAGGTAAAAAGAGAGAATGATGGCCAAATTTTTTTACAAATATTTAATGCAAAGGTGTGGAGTTGGAGAACCTGGAAGAAGCTGCAAACAACCATCAAACAATATTAAAAAATGTTCCATTTTAGAGGCAGACATACCTATGATCAGAATACGAGATGACTCAAAGCACGACCACCGACCAATACACTGTGGATCCATGAAAAATATTGACCAAAGATACAATGTGGATCCGTACCTCCATGACATGAACTGATCGTAGCCCTGAGAAATACACAGTGGAGCTACGAGATGATAAAACATACCCACAAACCAATACAATGTGGATCTATGTGACAGTCTATACATCAACATGCTCAAATGATCTCCTTCACAGCCTGGGCAAAAGAATTTAACATAGTTTTAACAGAGTGAACCCAGGGTCTTCATCCCAATCCCGATGTTGTACGAATCTAGCCATGTGAATAGATGTTTTGATGTCAAACATGGTAGAAACCACTTGATTATCGGTCATTGAGGTAAACCGTTAACAAGTGCAAGAGAAATCACCAATGATGTCAATGAATCCCAAGGTACCCTAGTACATTCCAACGAATGTGAATAAATGAGTTGGGGTCGAACATTTGTGGAATCACCCGATCGGAAGTCAATGACGTAAACCTACTGTCAGAGGTGAGGAGGCCTGCCATTGAGGCATGCAGGTCGCAAGGTAATAACTAGTTTCTAAGTCTAATTCCTAGATGACGTGTTGAAGTCGATAGTAAAAAGACTCGTCGAAGGAGGGCCTTAATGTATCCCCCATCAACGACACAAAAATAAAATAAGAAAGTGATGTAAGATGGTGAATCGAATGAGTATGGACTAACAAAGGAAATCTAAACTGGCAATACTGTAGATGGATGGTTTTAAGTGAAAATTCCCTTGAACATGATGAGGCACGACAACTGACTTGGCAGCATTGAATGGACGAGTACCAAGAATGTAATGTGACGACAATAAGAGAACTCTTCTACTGGATGAAAAAGTATGGTGACACATGGAATTGGTATGAATCAGAGACAAGTAGATTACCCAACTGTAAGATGAGACACAAACAGGTGCCATGTTCAAGGTTAAAAAAATCTTCCATAAAGGATTCTCAAAAACTTGACCCACTTCGCTCAATTTTCCCCGCACCTAGATATATGAGTACCTCTTTTTAATTTAACGAGTTAGAGGAGGATAACACATGATCAATATAACTCACCTTCGGTAAGTTCCTCTTCCTTTGTTTAACGAACTGGAAGAATTAAGGGTTCGGTCCCATATGGGTCCTTCAATGTGTAGTTTAGCGAGTCCAAAGAAGGAAAACTTGGTGGTTTTTAATGTTTAGAGAGTCTGAAAAGAACTTAAAGATGACTCCAGGGTTGTCCTTTTTCGTAATTTTAGTCTTGTAAGGCCGAAAAAGTGATAAAATACCACTCGAAAGATACCCTTTCAAACCTTTTAATGAGTGTGAAAGGAAGCAAGATCATTCAAAAATATTTTCATGTTTAGAGAGTCTGAAAAGAGCTTAAAGGAGACTCCAGGGGGTTCCTTTTTTGTATAACCTTTACGAGTACGAAAAAATGATAAAATTTTATTCGGTTACATTCTCATGTATTTACGAGCACGAGAAAGAACAAAGGCTAAGCTCGATAACATATTCTCATGTTTTTACGAGCACGAGAAAGAACAAAGACTAAACTTGGAATTGGTTTCATTTTTACACAAACTTGAAACAAAATTAAACTTATGCTTGTAAATTCCCAACGCAATTTCCAAAGGTAGGGATACCCATGGATGGTTGGTACTCTTCCCCCAGCTTGAAAAGCTAGCAGCTTAACTCCAGAATGATAATCAAAGGCTCGAGACATGCTTCCCCAAGCTTCATTTCATTCGCCGACTTTGAGGTTGTCACCAATTTCTGTACTAGATGGAGAAAAAGGATAAGGGCAGATGAAATGAAGGTTCAAATATGAGACCTAATGAAAGACTCGACTCGAAATCTATGAGATCTAGCTAAAGAATCAACTCGATATCTACGAGATCTAGCAAAAGACTCGACTTCTTAGGAGAGGTGACTGCTTCATTTTTTAACGAGCTTGACACAGGAAAATAACTATGCTCAAGACCTATGTTTCATTTTTTAACGAGATTTCCACAGAGAAGAAAAACTATGCTTAATACCTTCGGCTTCAATCCCCAGATTTCTGTTGTATTTTTTAATGAGCTTGCTATAGAGAGGAAAACTATGCTCATGGCTCCGGTTTCAATCCCCAGATTTCTGTTTCATTTTTTAACGAGCTTGCTACATAGAAGAAAAACTATGCTCCTAGCTTCTGTTCGATCATGGATTCCAAGAGGAAAATGCTATCGAAGGAATATATGTCAAGGGAAAAACGTCAATCATGGCTTCCAAGAGATCTTCACTAGATGGAAGAAAAACACTCTGGAAGGAATACATCTCGATGACCTTGATAAGGGAAGGGAGATTTGGCTCTAAAATCCCTATCGAAGAGATGACCATGTCAACTACCGGATCTAAGTTAGGACAAATGACAGATTGCCTCTCGTGCAGGGTTGAACACATGGGGTAGGTCATTACATAATTGACCTGCGACGGGGTAGACATCGCTGGCATGTATGGACCGTTCAGGGAAGGTGGATGGTTGACCATTAGATGATGGTCAATGAATTGAAATCTGGTCAATCGTTACTATTTTTCCTTTGTGAGGGAAACACATCACTCGAAAGAGAGTGGACACAAAATCTCTCATAACGTAGACATAGTCTCACCCAAGTAGCAGGTTAAAGTCCAAGGGGTTGTGAACTACCATCACATCGATGTAGACCTTTTTTCCTCCCAAAGTAACCAAAAATTAAGGAAGGATCCCTAAAGTTTGACTAACTCTTCTGTCAAAGGTCAACAGATTCTGAGTCATAGGCACAAGCTGCGGGGAACCAAAAGCTTGCCAAGCATTCACGAATAAGATGCTAACAAAGGAACCTTTGTATATTATAGTGTTAGGAATATTCCTATCACAAACTTGCACGGTGATTTGGAAAGGCACGTAAGAGGGAAGATAGGATTGTTTCAAATGATTTGAATCAATAGAAATCATTTGATTACTTGAAGGGGGTTCCATCGAGACAGGTGGAGTGCCCCCTTGTCCAGGTGAATCAGTGTCACCGAGGTAGACCTGAGCAACATCCCCACTCTTTAAATGAGGAGTGGGATTGACTGGTGGTGGGACTGGATCGACCACTTTGGTTTCACTCTTCAAGGGAGGAGTGGGATCGACCAATGGTAGAACCAGATCGACCACTTTGGCACTTTTCAGAGGAGGAGTGGGATCGATCGGTGACAGAACCAGATCGACCACTTGGGTTTCAATTTTCAGATGAAGAGTGGGGCTGATCGATGACAGAACTGGATCATCTACTTGGGTTCGTGGTTCAACCTAGGATGAAACCAGATTGACCACTTGATCAACCAGATTGATAGGGGATGGAACCAGATTGACCAGTCCATCAACCAATCATAGTTTGGGAGAAATATTATGATAACCAGTTGGAAGTTGAATATTTTCCAAAAGATAAGAAGCCTTGTCTATACAAGGGCAAAGGTGAGAGTAATGATCACCTTTGACAAAAAAATTGACAGTTCTGTTCTTCGTACCAACTGTAATGTCACTAGTTGATGAGGTGTCACCAAAATGACCTGCAGGGGATGATGGCGTGGAAGACCAAATTTCTAAGACCTTGGGGAGACCAGGGAAATCCCTCAGAAAGTGGTCACCCTTATAAAGACTGCAAGGGAGTTTGGGTTTAGGATTCTTCGTTTTAATCTTGTCGACTTTAACAACACTCCTAGTATGATTAACCATAGCTGGTTGCTTGGATCCAACATGATCTGATGTGGTTGGAGGATTGGTCCCTTTCTGGTTCTTCTTCTTCTTCTCTTTCCGTTTATTCTACTTTTTATCAACCTGGCTACTCGCTTTAGAGATTTCACTAGGAAAATAAGGAGAAAGGGAAGGAAACCTGACGGGTGAAGAAGGAGAAAGGTCGACGTGAGGTTGATGTGTGGATGGTGTGATTACATCTGAAGCACTAGGTGCATTCAAAGCACTGCAAAGATTCAATATCAATGGAGTGGGGAACAACCAAATGGGAAATCCGATCGTGAGTCTCGAAAGACCCAGTGTGGCAATGCACAGAGTACCAACGTTTCTAAAAGAAGGAAAGGTGAAAGGTTCCTTGGGAAAAGGGGCTCCTTCATTGGTATTCCTAGGAGTTGATGCCATTGGAATTAACTCAACCTAAGGTCCACTAAGGAAAACAAACAACACATGCTACAAATATGAGAAGCAAACAATCAAACAAACCTTCCCACAATGAAACCACTAGTTGGTGATGAAATCCAACATCGTGAGACCAATATAGGAAGGGGCAGGGATAGAGCGGCTGGATTAGTTATGTTGGTGACCTACTTAATAGACTTACACCTTTGTACAAGATTCCACACAATAAACATGGATTTACCCTCCAAGGAGCCTAAGTGAGTTTGACCAACGTCTGTTCTATGTACAAAAAAGACTTCCCTTCACCGTCAGCTTGTGTAAGGACCCTAAATATTATGGCTACTAAGGACACCAACTCGTAGTTATCCTCTAGGAGGGTATAGTCCACAGTCCAGTCCAAACGTATGGGCAGGATAACAATTCTGAAATCCTTCAAGAGAACTAAGGGCAAGTGGATCGGTAGAACTCCATAGGACCCCGAACGGATTTGGAATTCATGAAGCACCGAGACCAAATGAAGATAGTTGGACCTCAAGAAGAACCCCCAATATACGATCTGACTACTACAGATGGTTAATCCTCAGAGGGATAATCTCCGTTTCTCTCCCGAACACAAGCTCGTGCGTAACCCCTATGTGAGAGGGGGATCCCAAATATGCTTATATGCACAATTGGATTTACTGCTCCCTAGCACAAGATTCTATGTTTGTCTCATGGCTTTGGAAAGTTATCCTCAAAACCTATTTCAAAGCCTTACACTTGCTAATGTAGGTTTGCTACCAGAAAAAATAAAAGTGTCTGATCAATTTTAGAAGCGCTTCATTTTAGGGTTGTTGTTTACTCAAAGGTGTGAAAGTGAAACTGATGATGTTGTAGACTTGACTCCAAAAGAATGCAGAAAAATGAGATGTAAATCTTTTTCTTCAATGAATCCTACATACAGGATGGAGAAGAGGTTCCACTTTCTTCAACAAAACACCCGATTCCCAAATGCAATCAACCTATCTAAACTACCCAAAAGTAATAATGCAACTATCTTCTTTATTTGATTCTAATGTATAAAGAAAGTAAATGCAAATCCTTTAATGCTCCACTACTTTCAATTAAAAGAAAGAGTCAGATGCAAATGCAAAAGACACGAAGCAAAAAGGGATTCAAACAAAACATGCACTCAAATCAATGATGATCCAGATTTTATGAGCAAAACGAAATGACTAAAGATTATTACCAAATGATTAACACATAATAACAGAGATACAATAAAACTGGTTTTCTATTCAATAAGGAAATAAGCTGAAACTATAAAATGCAGCGGAAAACAAGCTTGCTGGAATGGTGGCGACTTATCTCTGAGAAGAGATGTGACGGCTGTGCTCATTCGCAAGAAGATGATTACAATGAGGCTCTCAAGGCATTTTTACAATCAACAGGAGTTTAAAAAACCCTAAACATCCAAAAACCTAACCCTAGGAGATGAAGCGCCAAAAGTCATGTGGGCCCCATTTGGGTAAGTCAGTACATCAACTTCCCGGCGTCGTAACTTTTGCATACGATCTCCGTTTTAGGCGTATGATAGCCCATTGGAAAGATCTATCCGAGGACTACAACAATTGCATAAAATTTCATTATGAAATTTTGCAACTGCAACATACCCCAAAAAACGTTGTTTAGGGCCTCAAAACGGCTCCGGAAGTTCAGGACCCGAAAAACTGCTAAAAATAGTAAATTATCAAAATTGCTAGAAAGTTGTTTTGAGCCAGCTGGGAAAGGTGGGTGGCCACCAATATCCACTTGGATCAATCCTCCATCCTTAGGAAGAAATGGTATCCATTGCGTTGAGTTCCCCCATCAGATGAGGAAATTTCTGCTGAATTTGGCCCCGGGTGAGCCACTTGCCTTGGTGCAGGAGCTGCCCTGCTTCGACGACTCGATAAGGCTGGATCCTTTGTTGTCGAGTGCCCTTGATCTATGTGTTCACAATATGATCATTGGATGCCTGTTGTATGCAGTCGGGGTTGAGCTCTGTTGGTGTCAGTTGTTTTTCTACGTCTGAGGTGTCCAACAATGGTGGGAAATAAGGCCGAAGGAGGTCCATGTTGAACATTGGGTGTAGGCCAAGGAAGGAATGTTGAGCACAAAAGAATTATCCCCCACAACCTTGGTGATGGTGTACAACCCATATCAGAGTGGGCGAAGCTTCCGATGGGGTCCTGTAAGGTGTTCTTTCTGCAAGTGCAACCAAACTTTGTCGCCCACCTGAAACTTATGTGGAACCCGATGTTGATCATGGCGCTACTTGTACTTGTCATTAGACTTTTGTAGGACATCTTGAACCTGTTGGCGGATGTGCTGGATCCTCTCAATGAATTGGGTGGCTTTGTCAGCCTCAGTTGGAGTAGGAGAGGAGTCGGTCGAGGTGACCGCAAGGGGAAGTGCAACATCTATGGGACCCAATGGTTGGAATCCCAACCCCACCTGAAAGGGGATGTGGTCGACTGAGTTATGCAGGGCTCGATTGTAGCTATGTTGGACATAGGGAAGACTCTCATCCCATGTGTGAGGGTGCTTGGAATTATACATGTGCAGGATATGCACGATCATTCGATTTATGACCTTGGTTTGGCCATCTGTCTGGGCGTGGAAGACCATGGATTTGGTGAGCTTGGTGTCTAGCAGTGACCAGAGGCTCGACCAGAATGTGCTGAGAAATCGACTTTCCTGATCTGAGATAATGGTTTGTGGGATTCCAAAATGTACCCAGACTCGTTCAAAGAAGAGCTTGGCAGTGGCTTCTGCTGTGATGCTCTTCTTGCAAGCAACCAAAATCACCATCTTAGAAAAGTGATCGACAACCACAAAAACACAGTCATTTCCCCGCTTGGTGGATGGGAGGCCTGACATGTAGTCCATTGAGATGGATTCCCATGGTCTGTCAGGAGTAGGAAGAGGGGTGTACAGGCCCTGTTTCTTGGTGGTTGGTTTGGCAATAACGCAAGCAGTGCAAGACCTGATATACTTGCTGACCTTCTGTCGAAGTTTCGGCCAGTAGAAATGTTTTTGTAGCATTGCCACTATCTTTTCGACGCCGAAGTGTCCTGCCACCCGACTGTAGTGGGCTTCCCAGATCAGCTTCGCTCGCTCACTTGAGGGAACACATATATGGCCCAAACGTCACAACAACCCATCCTGAAGATGGAAATTATCGACAACTGCCTTTGCACCCAACATTTGGTAGGTGGTGGCAAAGTCCGGGTCTGTCTGATAGAGTTGGAGCCATCCAAAGGTCTCATGGCTATAGGAGACTAGCACTGTGGTGAGTGCCGCGACTGGTGGTCTGCTGAGGCAATCAACGACACGGTTGGTGCTTCCTGTTTTATACTTGATGTTGAGGTGAAATTGCTGCAAGTATGTGGACCACTTTTGATGGCGATCATTCTACAATTTTCCTTGTGTCTGCATGAACTGCAGTGGCTTATTATCAGTGTGGATGTTTGTCTCCCTCCCAAGAATGTAATGTCTCCACTGGCGGCAGGCTTGCACAATGGAGTACATTTCTTTGTCGTAAGTAGGGTACTTACAGACAACATTTGATAGGGTCGCACTATGATAGGCCATGGGGTGGTCGTGCTACATGAGAACGACACCCACAACATAGTCTGAAGCATCAGTCTCAATCTCAAAGGGCTGCTGTAGGTTTTGTAGTGAAAGTACCGGGGTTGAGCACAAGCACTGCATCAAATCATTGAATGCTTGTTGTTAGGGATGGCCCCATGAAATTTTTTCCTTACCACCACCCCTGGTTATTTGGTTGAGGGCCCATGCAATATGGGAGAATCCCAACACAAACCTACGATAGAAATTAGCAAGGCCCAAGAAGCTCCGAAGCTCCGTGAGTGTGGTTGGGGCTGGCCAGTCACAGATGACTTGGATCTTTTCGGGATCCACATGTATGCCATGTTGATCAATGATGTAGCCTAGGTAATGGACCCTATCCATGCCGAAGGAGCATTTTTCCAAGTTGGCATATAGCTTGTGCTGTCGCAGGGTGTGCAGAACTTGCTGAATATGCTACAAGTGTTCGACCCAAGTCTTGCTGTAAATGAGAATGTCATCAAGATACACCACTACAAAATTATTGGTGAATGGTCGCAGGATATCATCCATCATTCTCATGAAAGTGGTCGGAGCATTTGCTAGACCAAAGGGCATGACCAACCATTCAAAAAGGCCTTCTTTTGACTTGAAGGTGGTCTTCCATACATCTGTCTGTTCTATCGAGACCTGGTGGTAGCCAGACTTCAGATCAATCTTACTGAAGTATTTGGCCCCCATGAGTTGATCAAGGAGGTCACCAATTCGGGGAATCGGGTACTGGTTTCTGACTGTGATTTTATTCAGAGCCCGATAATCAATGCAAAGTCGCCATGTTCCATCTTTCTTCTGTACCAACACGATTGGGATCTCACAAGGTGATTGTTAAGATTTTCCATTACACCAAAACCCGTAGGTGTTAGTAAACTTCCAAATCAGCAACATCACCTTTATTGGCTTCAGGGGGACGCCTTTGTCGTCAAGGGTTTGGCTCGGGACTGTGATAAGCCTTGTTACAGTGGGATATCCGCGGTATTGTTTTTCAGGTGAAAAGAAATGGCAAGCAATTCGAAGATTGAGATCGAGAAGTTTAATGGGAAAATCTTTGAGCTGTGGAAGCTCAAGATGGAAGATCTTTTGGTGGAGAGATATCAGTGGATCGCGGTAGATCCAGGTACGACACCTACAGGAACTTATGCAGATGACTGGAAAAATATGGATCGGAAGGCAAAGAGCACAATTCGACTATGTCTCTCCGATTCAGTATTACTGAATGTGTCAGAGGAAGCTACAACCAAAGATTTATGGGAAAAGTTGGGGAAGTTGTATCAGTCTAAGTCCCTGG
>ML832126.1:19778-31664 GCA_009831015.1 Picea engelmannii | reverse complement strand
GCACTGAGAAGTTCTCTTGGTGTAGAGGATCCATGGGCATTGCTGCCCTGGACTGTTGACTATGTAACCCTGTAACCCCCTGTGTGCAAAGAAAACAACAAGTGGGAGAATGTTGGGTATGTGTTATATTCTTTGCATGAGTAACAGTGTTTGAGCGCCTGTGCCGGGCGCGCAGGGGGGTAAGAGGGGGGGTGGAGCCCCCCGCGTGGGGGTTCGGGGGCAGAGCCCCCGAAATTTTTTTTTTGGGCCGACATATTTTCGCCGGTTTCCTGCCGACATATTTTCGCCGGGCCGACATATTTCTGGGACGACATATTTCCGGGACCACATGATATTAGGTGGTTTTTCGGCACATGGTTTTTGCCGATGGTTTTCTATTTCCGGTTAAGGAATTAGAGTTTTGGACTAATCCAGGTCATTGGGTTAGGGTTTTGGATGCCGTTGGCTCCTATATGTATATTGTATTGTAAACAATGTAACACAATGTGTATCAATATAATATATGCTGGTTTTCCCGGTTTGGGTTTCCAGGTGAAAAATCTCTGTGTAATGTTTGTATTTTCCATTGCATCTTTTCTGAATATCAGTTTGCAGTAGATATTGTACAAGGTTAGAATTTACAGTGATGAACTAGGACATATGTGCCCCTTGTGGATAAATTCTTGGATCTGTTGCTTGATCTCCTCATTCTCTAACAGAGAGCGATGATAGAATGGTCCATTGGGAAACGATGTGCCATCGGTTAGATCAATGGGGTGCTTGACCTGGCAGTGCAGAGGTACCCCGGTAGGCGAGGAGAAGGTATCCAAGTATTCTTCCACGACCTTATCTACTTGCTTCTGCTGTGTGGAGAGGTCAGTCACAAAGACCCTGGATGTGGCTGTGATTTTTCTCTCATTCTGAGAATGGATCATGAAGAAGACAAACTTACCTGTCTAAGAGATGACCTTTCTGCATTGCTTAGCAGAGATCAAGGAAATAGCACTAGGTGGGACAACCTCGGGTATCCTGTACAATTTTCTGTTCAAAGTAATACTAACACTATGAGGCCTAGACTCATATACAACATGACGTTTCCATAAAGAAGGTTGGCCCAAAAGAACATCACAAACTTTGAGAGGAGTAACATCACACAATACCTCATATTTGAAGGGCTTGATGCCATACGACAATTGACACTGTTGGCTGATGCGGAGATCGCTTCCTTGGCAGAGCCATCCAATGGTGTAGGGTTGTGGGTGCGGCGTTGTTGGCAAGGCCAACTGCTTGACAACCTCTGCTGAGATGAGTTTATTCTGGCTACCACTATCAATAATGAAGTGTAGTGGGGTTCCTTTTACCCACATCTGGGAATGGAAGAGGCGCTCTCCTTCTTCTTGCTCATCTGGTTCACCATGCTGGAGCTTGGTGGTAGCAACGGTGGCATTGGGTTTTGTGTCAATGATTCGTCTTCCCCTTTCTGTTTCTCACTCAGAGTCAAAACCTACATCTGATTAAGAGGCTTTCACTTTAGCCACCAACATCTGCTTTGAGCGACAGTTAGCAGTGTTATGCCAAGGGCTCTTATGGAAGTCGCACCACTTCCCGGTATATTTCTTTGTCTTTCCGATGTCCTTCTTTTCTTGCAGCTTGGAATGGTTGTCCTGATACTATGCATCTTTGATCTTTCCTTTGTTCTGTGGGTTGGGGCTGCCCTTTCCTGGATTTTGTTGTGAGGGGTTCCCCAACCCAAATTGTCGCATCTTTTGTTTGAGCTTCTGCTCGATTTTGACGACATATCGGTAGGCCACGCCCAAGGATGAGATGTCCAGAAATTCCATTTCGATCTGGATGTATCTATGCAGAGCACTGCGATAATTGAGCACCAAATGTCTCTCTAAATCTTTGATACCCAACTTGGTGCACAAGGTATGGAAGATATTTGTGAAATCTGGCACTGCTTGGTCTCTTTCTTGCCGCAGTGTGGTCCATTTGGTATACAAGTCGTCATAACTTCCAACAAGGTAATATTGTTCCTTAATAGCATCCCTAAAGGATTCCTAGGTGGCCATGACTGTAAATAATGAAGGTTCCTCTGTTTCCTTTTTCTTGCAGAAAGTTTCCCACCAATCTTTGACATGGGGAACAACTTTGAGGAGCGCAAAAGTAATCTTTTCTCTATTCAAAAAGTTATGGACAGAGAAATACCCTTCCAGTAGATTCAACCACTTGTCTACAGCATCTGCGTCTATCTGACCTTCAAATATAGGAATATCGAAGTTTATTTGTACCTTGAAGGGGGCGGTGCCTCCGCTCGAAGAAGATGCGTCGCCTGTTGGTAGTCGCCGAAGGATTTGCGTAAAATTATCCATCATCTCGTTCCTCTGTTGTGTGAGGGATTCCTCAATCAACAGTTTGAAAGGATCTCCTGTCCCGTCATATTTATTTTCTCCTTCCATGAGAGGTCGCTTGGGTGTGCGAGAGATTTTGTCCTCAAGAGAAACAAGCTCGAGACCCAAATCTTTGTACTCTGACCTCGTTGGGGACATGCATTAAGACGACAAGGAGTAGACCGTTCTGATACCACTGATATGGATTTTATGAGCAGAATGAAATGACTACATATTATTAACAAATGCTTAACACATAATAACAAAGATACAATGAAACTGGTTTTATATTCAATAAGGAAATAAGCTGAAACTGTAAAATGTAGCGGAAAACAAGCTTGCTGGAATGGTGGCGGCTTATCTCTAAGAAGAGATGTGACGGTTGTGCTCATTCACAAGAAGATGATTACAATGAGGCTCTCAAGGCCTTTTTACAATAAACAGGAGTTTCAAAAACCCTAAACATCCAAAAACCTAACCCTAGGAGATGAAGCGCCAAAAATCATGTGGGCCCCATTTGGGTAAGTCAGTACATCAACTTCTCGGCGTCGTAACTTTTGCATACGATCTCCGTTTTAGGCGTATGATAGCCCATTGGAAAGATCTATCCGAGGACTACAATTGTTGCACAAAATATGAAATTTTGCGACTGCTACATACCCCAAAAAACGTCGTTTAGGGCCTCAAAACGACTCTAGAAGTTTAGGACCTGAAAAATTGCTAAAAATAGTAAATTATCAAAATTGCTAGAAAGTTGTTTTGAGCCAGCTGGGAAAGGTGGCTGGACACCAATATCCACCTGGATCAAATGAGAATTGAAAGAAAACAAGTCGGAGATAACCTGTTCAAACAAGAACTCATTCAAGGATTTTACAATCAACAAGTATTCAAGGAATACAATAAAGTTCAGAGAAGAATCCAAAAACTGATAAGGAGAAAGAGAAATCACTCAAACTGTTCTGACAAAACAAGCAACAAGAAAGAGAAATCTCGCAATTTGAAAAAGGTGCAAGCTCAAATTAATACAAAAAATAGTTATAAGTACCAAATCTTCAACCCAAAAAAATCCACAAACCAATGTACAAACTCTGGGAAAAGATCTCTGCAAGACAGACTGAAAAAACTGAGCAGAAAAGGGCATAAAACACCAAAACACTCCCTAAATAAAGGGCACAAAGCACTATAGCGCTTTGTAATAAAATGTAGAGGAGTGCTAATTACATATCAGGGCTCTGTGATGCACTACAGAGGAGCACTACCCTTCCTAGAAACTCAAAACAGAGCCAAAAAACTCAGAAAAACTCACACAAAATTCTTAGAATTTTGTGAAATTTCCAACGAAGAGTCGAGAAAGGAAACAGATCAGGAACAAACAATGAAAATGATCTAAAATATGGGAAAAATTTAGGTACAATCCAAGTAAATACAAGTCAATGTCCTTCCCCAGTGGATTCACCAATTTCTGTTATGGGAAAATCCCCCTGCGGACAGGTGAATATCCCCTTCGACTCTATATCCCTATACCAAGACAAAAAAGTGAAAATGGACACTAACATTCCTTTGAATATAACTAACTAATCAGAAAGAGAAGGATAAGGAGAAGGAAGAAAGTGTGATGCACCTTATTCCGATGTTTGTCCTCGCTGCTCCAACTTGAGCTCGATCTTCAAACTCCTTAGCACTGTTTGACACCTGCAATGCAATGGACAACAAGAAAAAGAACTCCTACTCTACTCTATAAGATTAGTCTAATAAAATCCATCTATAAGACAAACATATGCAAAGAGACATAGGTTAGAAGGAAATAGTCCAAGCAATATATTAATAAGAACTCTTAAATAAATACTTACAGACTGTAGATGTAGTTGCAACAACTTCCCCAAGTCCTCCGTGTCCATCCCTTGCACAAAGATCCCAAAATCATAGGTTTGATATCCTGAAGCTTTTTCACAATACCATAGGTTTGATACCTCCAATATATCCACCACCTTCTCCATGGAAAGTCCTCATTATATAGGATTTGGAGGCTTAACCACCATGGAGAGGATCAGTCATCAGATCCACTAAAAAGGGATATGAAAGATATTTAGGGAGAAAATATCTCTTAAGGATTTTAAGGAGGAAATATCTCTCAAGGATTTTAAGGAGGAAATATTTCAACTACCCATGAGATCCTCCACCTTCTCTAAAAAATAGGAAACAAAATGTGAGGTGGATTCTCACACCTAATTAATTTCTTTTTCATGAATATTAATAATAATATTGGTATTTGGACCTTCATATAATATATTTCTCCTCCACATTGACTAGGGATTGTGACATATGTTATTTCATGGTGTCGAGGTGTATGCGACACATAGCAAGGTTCATATAACACTTTTACAACACTTGCGACACTTAGGGTGAGGTACCTAGGTCTACAAATTTGATGTGTAACAACATCAACTCAATAATGTTTGCAAGAACCAACTTGGAGGAGACACCAATCCCCTTAGCTGAGCAACAACTCAACACTGCCTGTATATACCAATTTTACTAGAGACATCAATCTCTTCAAGCTGTCAATAATACTAGATTATCTCTTCCATTCAAGCCTTCATCTACACGAGTATGTTACTCTGTCTCTACTGTCACAATTCAAAATCTTGCATAGTTTCAAAATCTCCTTTGTCCTTGCACCTACCAACCTCCCTTACATTATATTCCTTTCATTCTCTAGCATCCTTGAACCTCAAAGACTCATATCTTCTCTTCACATGATCCACACTTACTTGCAATACTCACTCTTCCATCCTTTCTCAATTCTTCCACACACTTAATATGGATTTGAGCATCGCCATTTATACATTCTATACTTCCATGAATTTTTACACATACAAAAGTATGTCCATGAAGTCAGCTCCATATCTCCTCAAAACTGGGCTGCCACACTCCTTAAAAACCAACATAGATGCCCTTTGGTTTCATGTGTGATATGTTCTCAGACCACAGTGCAGACTTCAACACGCAACAACCATTCGATCTTCCCTTGATCTAATATAAATCGTCGATCTTCTTACTGTCCACCAAACATGCCATGCAACCACAATGCATAACAACCATTAGATGATATCCTTGATCATATCTCAACTGTTGATTTGCTCATCATCTGACAAAAACACACAATACCCCCTCGATGCTAAGAAGTCATCTGATCTGGACCTCGAATTGATCTTGACCATCGATCTATTTTGATGGAATCACCATGGGTCTAAGGCATATCTCTTCTTCATTTCAAACTTTCACGACCTCCAAATTACACCCTCAAGTTATATCACACTCATTTTACACCTAAACTTAGAAACTTTTCAATCCTTTCTCCACAGGTCTGAGCCATTTTTATCCACCCTTCCATGGCCTCTAGAATACACCTTCACATTCCACCACACCTATTTTTCACCAATACTTTGATGCATTTCCAAGCATTTCTCTGTGGGTCTGCGAGATATTATGAGCTGTCATATCTCTCACCCTTGGGGCCATCCGATCTATGACAAGTGGTGACCTCTAGGGCCATCTGATTGATTCCTCATACTTAGATAATTTTTGACATCTCATCGTGGGTCTAAGCCTTTTCCCGATTCACTTGTCCATCTCCGTAACCTCTTCTGTCTGATCAATTGATCTTAGTACTTAGTTATTTCTTCTAGATCTCTTCGTACTTAGTCATTCTTGATACTTCGCCAATTTTTGAGATTTCACTGTGGGCTGTGGGTCTACAATATTTGCCCGATTCTATATCTGTGACCTTGTCTGTCCGACCGATTCTTGACACTTAGTTGATTTTTCAAACTCCTACTGCGGGTCTCTTACACTTATCGATTTTCAAAGTCTCACCGCAGGTCCATGGGTTCACGCTCATTTCTTCACATACTCCCGATTCTCCATCGTGCTCACTATCTCTGCGATGTCTTGATACTTAGTCATTTTTTGAGATCGCTATCCAACCGATTTTTGGTACTTTGTTATTTTCAATATCTCACTGCAGGTCCATGGGTTCACACTCATTTATTTACATACTCCTGATTCTCTATCGTGCTCACTACTCCATGGTTCCATTACTCTTCCATTCTTATTCGAATTACATAAGAATGATTTTTCAATATTAACCCTTTGAAGTCAAATTTCCTTGTGAATGTGGGATATATCATTGTCGTCATTTCTTTGACTCCGTTACTAGACTTATTGTTGCTCAGGTCCACATCTCATTTAGCTTCCAACTGTGATCACTCATCAATGCAAACAATCTTTGTCTAGAATCATTATCCTTCGAATCCCATTCACATTTCTCTTATTCACACAAAGACATTTACACCTTTTGCACAAGATTTTTGCAGCTTGGAAACTCTCTACTCTCTTCTTTGTTTGTCCGGTCCAATTCGTAGAGTATCCCTTTGTCAGATCTCGTTCCTTGATCTCTTTAGAGTCATTCCGTTCCTCTTTCATTCATGCACATTGGGTAGATATGTAGTAACATTCTGAATGCTTCCTTTGTCTATCCATGGATTCATTTTACTAGTTCTATTTCTATCCTTGGACCTATCCTTTGCAGGGTCACTTTTCTAGCTTCCGGATTGATTGTTCACACTCTGCTTGCCTTTATTTTCTCAGGGATTCACTCATCATCATAACATATCAACAATGACATCAATGACAACACAATTTCTAACAACAATAGACTACACGACAATGTACCTTCATCATAGTGAGAAAGGTATGCAAATTTTTGTCCTCATGCAGATGTTCCTTTCAACTTCAACAATTTTCCATCCTCCCATCTTGTCATGATGACCATGTTATCGAAATACCTTCTTATTCAAACTTGTCAATGAATTATGTGAATACATTGGTCTTGTTTTCGAATGTTCACAAGAGATAACAATTTCCCCCACAAATCAACAAAATAGAGAACATTATGAAAAATAAAATTTGGAAATCCAAGCAAGTTGAGCATAGTGGTGTTGATTCCCATAGGTTTGAGGTTAGAACCATCTACAAATTTTTCTGCACCATATACACTTTCATTCAATTCTTCAAAGAAGTCTCTCTGAAAATTCATGTCGCAGGTTGCACCAATATCAAGCAACCAAGCATCTCTCCAAGAAGAAAATGAAGTTTTGAACAAATGTTCATTTATTCCAATATTGCAATGAGCAATAACAAATTGAGAGGATTTAGGAGCTTTACCTTTATATTCCTTTTGTTTTGATTGTCTTTGATCTTCTCCCATGGGATCCTACATGTCTTTTTGTCATGTCCATGCTTTCCACAATGGACACAGTGAAGATCATGATTGTTCCTACCCCTTGCCTTTGAAATTCTTCTTTCCACGTCCTCTCTACTACCTCCAAGATGGCCACAAAAGGAACTTTCTCCAAATCCTAGACAACCAAATGTTGGAGTTGAAATTTGACCAAAATGAGATGGATTTGAAGAGGTTCCAAATGCTAAGTTGGAAGAAGTCATTGTCGAGGGAGTCTCAATAATGACATCAAGAGCAACATCTTTCTATTCCTGTACACTGGCCAAATAAGCCTGCTTCTTAACTGCAACAACTTCATCTTTCTTCTCAAGTATTTCTCAATTTTCCAAGGCCTTGGACTTAAATGATTTTTCATTTTTCATCAATTCATCAACCCTCTTCTTGAAATCTTCGTGAATAAAAGAAAAATGTTGTTCTAGGTCCTTCCATTGTCTAGTGCAATTTTGTATACCATTTGTGTGTGTGTCAAGCTCCTCAATGGATTTATACAATTGCTCTTTCTTTGAAGCAATGGATTCAATTGTTGTAACAATAGGTTATGCCATACTCTCAAACATGATATTGAACAAAAATTGAAGTAGAAGAGTCATTAAGTGCGTTACTAGTACAATCCAATGAATGAAATTTGTTGAGACAAAATATGTGTGTGGCTACTATTTGGAAGTGTAACAACTATGTAACGCACAAGCAAAAATGAAGACCCAAAATGTAGAGCTGAAGCACTTGCTTCTTATCTTTGATTCCATGGCCAATATCGTCCTTGGGATCTAATTCCATCCAATTATTTATAATATGTTAGAATGAATTTAATACATGCAACATGCCTGAGTGAATTCAAATTTAAATTTTCCTAGCAATGTTAAATTCAAATATACATGGTTGCACTGATCCATCTGGTATGACCAACAACACATTGCCATGGGTTCATGGATCCTTGTGGTATGGGTGCATGAATATATATAGCATGGTAAACTGATGGCGATTTGCACATCACATTGAGAATTGAAAACCTTGGATTATCTACACGCATATGTCAAATTAGATGGCTATAATTGATATGCTGTGCTCACGTGTTTTTAAACTCGAGGCCACAAATGTGTGTTGAACTTGAAGGCCATAGTTTTTTCCTATTACTCAGATGATGAAGGAGCTCTCAATATTCAATCGGCTTATATTTTCTATATAGTGGGAATTTTCATTAATAAAGACTTCTAGGCTCTCCACATGGAGGATGCGGGATTTTATTTGGAGAAGAATGTCAAATGATAGTGCATTTTATAAAAACTCAGCCAACGATCATTATCTCGAGAAAATAATAATGCATGGTATTCATTGTATGAGAATTGTGTCCTAGAAAATGCACGAGATTAGGTTTAGGGTTTTAATCGAGTGGTAATCTGTTGCTCAACGTAGAAGATGTGCTCGGATTCCATGACCATTAATTATGGTACCCACCATGCCAGGCTTTGGATTAAAAATCATCACAAGCATAAATACACTCCCATTAATCGGTTGGAATAGGAGGATGAAGAAGCTTAGAAATTAGGGAGTTATAAAAAATACCAACGAATCTTTGATACCATTGACATGCTAAAGATGAATAACTCCACACATTAAAAAACTTTATTGATGTGAGTCATACATAAATACATTGAGAGATGACTCTTGGTTTCATCTTCCACGAGATATGATGACTATTAACATTCATCTATGATTCTTCATATTTCTCCTAAATTAATATTTACAATAATATTTAAAATATACCATAATCCCAAGGATTAAGTATCTAATACAAAAGAAAACAATCCCAGAAAAGGATAAAGGTGGAATACATAGATAAAGAAGTGGTTACCACCTTAATCAAGATGGGGACTCCCTTAATTAGTCCTTTTAAAATCAAGGAAAAGACCCCAACTTCAGGCAAGACTGGATATACATCTAGGAGCATAAGAACCATATCTCAAACAACCCCCAAGATGATCACACCTATCTCTTCCACCATAGTAGACTTGGAGGAAAATCCTATCCCTACTAAGATCCCATCAAGGTCACAAGAGGAGGAGAAGGCAACAACCCCACCTACATATCCTATTATGCAATTCACCTTGTTCAAGCTAGAGGCACCAAGGGATGAAGCCCTCAAAAGGAAGAGGCTAGCATAGGCCAAGATAAATAAGGTAGAGAAAGTAAAAGAAAAGAGTAGTGTAGATGATTTGGAGCAGTAGCTTCATAACTTGCAATAAAAATTCCAAATAACGAGAATGCAACACATGGCCCAGATAACAAAATAAATGGTAAATTGCAGATAACCATGGAGAGATTATAGTCTCTTCCTCAAAGAAAAATGGTATAAATTATAGATAAACAAATTGGTAAAGCAGATCCCCTTAAGAGTGGACAATCCCAAGGAGTTTGTTGATGCATGCCAAGAGGGAAATGGGGAATAAAGAACACATATGTGTGAGTTCTACTTGCACAACTTTACCTTGCCACACCCCTACAAATGGACCCCCAATCCATATGTAGAGGATGTGAAAATGAGAGCTTTATGTTGTTGGATTGATCATGAGGAAATGAGGGAAATTGAGATACAAAAGTATATGGAGGAATAGTTGAACAACCCCTTCTGGATCATAGGTAATATTAACAAACCTAAAGAGCTCATTGCTAACCATGTGACCCTCACATCTGATTTATAACCTACTCTTATCTTAGAGCAGAAGAAAACAAGTGCAATTTCCCACTTTGAGGATACCATTAGGATTTTAGGAGAAGAGTCAGCCCAAACATGCTAAAGAAGATGGCATGTATTACCACATGATCTGAAGACAGATGAACCTCTTTCACCTAGTAACTTGCAATATGCCTTGTTTAGGACCCAACTATGCAAGAATTCTTTGAGAAATATTAAGTTAAACTAGATCAGGCTAAGGTTCAACCCACTTCTCCTTCTACACCCTTCACCACCAACAACATTAGACGAGGAGAAGGAACATGAAGAATGTAAGGATGTGGAGAAAGATGATGGGTAATATGGAAAGGGTGCCAATACCCAAGACATGGCATGTGATTTGAGGTAGTTTTGCAATGATTAGTAGAAATAGATCAACAAGAGAGGATAGAAGCACCAATCACATCACTATTTCTATTTGCGCAAGGGTATGCAAAATTCTAAACTAGGGGGTGATGATGGGCCTCTCAATTGTAGTATCATGAGGCCCACTTTTAAGATATTTTGACTGCATTTGTACTCTATAAACCTATTTTTACCATGATTAATATAATTATGTTGGGTTTTGTGCAATTGGTTGATTATGGAATAAGTTGGATAACTGAGTGTGTGTTGTATCCTAGTTTAGATATGTTTTTCATAATGTTATGCATGTCTAAGGCTACACTAATCCATGCTTCAAGTGGGTCAAAATTCAAAGAGGGACTACTCCAAAATTACATGAGAAGAAAGGGGCTTTGTGTCCCCTCATCAACCTCCAAAGGCTTGCCAAGCCTTCTATCAACAAAGGCACCAGATCCAACATGATCCATTTGAATTCTTGACTAAGAGAGGGAAATCTAGGAAATGATTTGATCCCTAGAACATAGGTCTATGAATATAGGGATCCTGGAGACATAATCCCTTCAATCAAGGATTTATTGAATGTTTGATTGATGTAATATTTTAGTATAAATAAGATCTAGGGGCTATCCCTTGAGATCATAGTTATTTTTTGTTGAGCATTAGGATCTCTTAGAGAGATGAAGAATTCAAACTCTTTTGAGATGTATTGCAATTATGAATTAGTGTGCTAATGCAGAAAGTTTCATTCCATATTTCCTATCTTCAATAGTGTTTTAGGTTCCCCATAGAAACCTTGAGTATGGCTCACTCAAGGATGAACAAGGAACCTCTATATTGATGTTTCATTCCTTTGCTTTTAGTTGTGTTTGGTTCATCTTGCTCACATTTCATGTTATGCATCAATTTCTACACTTAGTCTTTATTTCCTATAGTAGATTCCAACATGTTATTTCAAGTAGTTTAATGGTATTTTGTCATTGATAAGGAGGCCTTGTTAACCTTCTATTTCTTTAGCTTTGTAGAAGTTCACTTCAAGAAGGATTATCTTTTCTTTATCATGATTTAATTCAATTTTACAATAGGTTAATTGTTGTAGGGTCAAATCTATTTTCAATAGGTTAACTTAAGTAGATTCAATT
>ML832126.1:0-18873 GCA_009831015.1 Picea engelmannii | reverse complement strand
ACACACACACACACACACACACACACACACACACACACACACACACACACACACACACACACACACACACACACACACACACACACACACACACACACACACACATGCTTTACTTGAAGCTATAAGAATTTTGTAGGTGTAAATATAAGGATGGAAGTTTATACATGGTAGAAGTATCTTGACATATATGAGTTGATAAAACTTCCCAACTATAAATTTGAAAATCACAATGAAACTCTACTAGTAGAGGTTAAGAGATAAAAGGAAGAAAATAAACTTCTGAAAACACATATTAAAGTGAAGTTCATAAATGAATAGATGGATAAAAGTGTGGAGGACAAATGAAAAGCACCAAACCCTGTATCCAAAGAAGAAATTACGCTACACGGCCACAACCCCCTATTTTGGGCCAGTCTGCCTGACCGAAGGAGGAGGAAGGGTAGATTGTGTTAGTGCAACCCCCTGAATTGATACTACAAAGGAAGTAAGCATAGATATTGATAACTATAAGCCAAGGCTGTCACAACCACACCCTTGTATTACAAAAATAGATAGAGATTGAATTGCATGTCACTACATCATTGGTCAACGATGATCTTAAGGTCACTTAGAAAGTGATCACTTCACACTTTGGGGGTCAGGAAATCTATAAGAAGGTTGAAGAATCACTAAATAATTATGAGATCAAATCATAAATGCAAGTATGAATTAAATAAGGACGAAAGAAAATAATGGATAACATCACTCTCTAGATTCAAAAGGAGAAAACCATATTTGAACTTGTGACCTATGGCCTTGGTGGAAATTTTGAAAAATCGTGCTTAAAGAAAATTAATTTTTTTTGCCTCAAGCTTGTGGTTCCTTAGATCTATTTCTTGTGAAAATTCAAACTTAAAGATGAATTTGAAATATAAATTATAGTAGTATATATTTAACTTTTATCCAACCAAATACACAAGGAAAACTAATAAAATAAACACTAAACAATCTTACTTCAAGGGAATTATGTTTCCAACCCTTAGGGCACAATCCCTAACATATAATAGATTTGAAAATAACGCATAAACAATATATTTGTTATAGCCACAAATCCATCCTATTATCTTCTATATACTTGTCAAATCACTCAACAAAATCTACTAACCGTTCATGCTATATCAACAAACAAAACAATCATAGAAACTACTCCTTCACCGTGAGAATATACGCTGAAATTAGATCTATATGTACACAAAGTTTGGATGGAAATGTACACTTCATATATACATAATAATGAAGTTATGAGTACATACTAATATATTATCACAAGATGATATGAGATAGTCCTCTAGGATTATCACAAGTTATGACTCTCTAATGCATCTAAACTAGAAATACATAGGCTCCAAAGGCTCCAGGACAAGCTGGCATCGACACCAACAAGTCCACCATTTTTATTTCATCAAGCTTGCCTCACACAATATTTATAATCAAATCATCCCAATTCTCCTATAGGGTTTCTTTGTCATAAACCCTAGGTCCTTCTCACACAAGGACTGAAACCCTAACACTTTAAGTGTTCTCTAGATTTTTCCTTGCACAAACCCTAGTGACTTTGTCCCTTGCTTAAAGACAAGTACAAAGACTCAAGATGAGTTAATATTCAAGATACAAATGATACAATAAACTCTCACATGCTTACTACATCAACCTACTCTCTTCTTCGTTTATATAGAATAGGTGAGGGAGGCCAACATTAGTAAAATGGACTAAGTCCAAATCAACCTAATCTATTCCTCAAGATAAGGTTTCCAAGTGAAGTGCATTCTCTCCAAGGTGAACACATGTAAAGAGAGGACTCCTTAAGTGGGACACTCTCCAAGCATGGGCTCAAGAGTTAAGTGCTCCTCATCTTAAATCTCCTCGCTATCCAGACAAACACCCAATGTTCCAGGGCTCCTCCTCAACATATGTGTCTGGGTCCACAAATAACCTAAATCAATGTGCCCTCAACCCAAACACTCCTCCTCCTAAGGCATGCCAAGTGGTCTCAATGCTCCTAGGGCTAAGCACCCTCTCTTTGTTGGCCTTTAAAATGGTCAACATAAGTATGATTTTAAAGTGTCACAATGAAGCTACCTATCAATAATTTGAACTAGGCTCTGAAGATATAATGAGAGCTACTTCCAATTTAGCTTACAATCATTCAACCCAGATCACCTATTTGGCACTAAAGAGTATCCTCCTAGTGTGCACCAAGGTCAAATTGATGGATATGTTATCGCCTATTGGTGCATTATTTATTTTATGTGCCGACAGTACATGGATATTTCATGGTTGGACTCATTATGCTAATAATGACTACTAATTCATGTTTGGTATATGTTCTATTGTAACAATTTTAATAAATCAATTAGCTAATGTGTAAAAGTATTTTCCGGATTCTAAATTTGGTGGAGGTATTGTGGAATAATATTGAACATATAATTGAATGTTGTTGTATAAAAAATAGAGCCACACACAAATGAGAAGAGGAAAAATGGGATTAACACAGTCATAGGAAATCATTCTTCGCCAACCACAATTCGATAGATGGTTGATGGAAAAGTAAAGGATTAGTTTATTATGCCTGAGTTAAAATTCATAAAGTGATGGATTTAAATTGATGCAATTGTAAGTCATATCTCACTGTGTGTGAAGAACATAGATCAATGCTTGTTGTTGATTGCAGAGCGTGGATATGTATATCTTTAACATGACTCATTGCTTCTGCAAAATGGAAACCACCTTAATACACATGTTCATTTCTTATCACTTACAGAGGTAAAAGACACAATCACAAAATCACTATTGTTGCCTCCACAAATTACTAAACTATAATTAATGAAATCACATATTAATATTTATGGGTAGGTAAGAATGATCAATGTAGTGTATGTTGATATTTTAAGCCCATATCAAAAGATGACAAGTGTTTAGTTGTTAGGTATGAATTTTGATATGTTACCCATGCAAACAAAATAAAAAGGTGGTAATAGTACAAAAACATTTATATGGGTAAAACTAAAGCTAATTTGCATTTGCCTATAAACATTAGTTTAGAGGCATGAGAAACAAGAGATGGTACACAATTTTCAAAATTCCAAGATAGACATGTATAATCGTTATATTTTTTTAAATAATAAATTAAATTTTATATGCTTATTTGAAAGTATTAAGAGAAATCAATTTAAAAAGAAAACTAAAATCATGGCTCCAAGATGAAATCCTATCACTCCCACACAATCCATTACAAAGACTTCTAATTATGACCATTTGATTGCTAGAGATGAAGACACTTTTGAACCTAATCTTACTATGAAGAGTGACTATGAAACTCACCAAGAAGTGTATCAACAATTCATGGATACCTATGATATTTTTCCCACTTGGGAATGTGGCCTTATGTAGGAAATTGTTCCATCAATCGATCATTTTTTCTGAATTTATTTCAATTTCTTCGAGACCCTATAACCCAACCTAGATAGATGTGATGTCTTCAGATGGTTATTGAGTAATATTGCTTGTTAGCTCAAATGTAATATTTGAAATGATATTATGACCAGATAATTAAACACCCATTGATGAAGAAGACCTAAGTATAGAATTCAATTCCTTACAAATGGAACAAAATTAATATTTACTTGTGAACTTGTTACCTGAAAAAGCAAACATTGTTGAATCTACCTTGTCTCTTCCAACATATATTTTCTCAATTTTATCCAAGGAGGTTATTACAATGACTTGCTTGACTTTGGGATATGATAACAATTGCACTATTGATGAAACAATCTTAGGGTTTATTCTGAAAACAACACAATATGAAATATTCAATTACTCTAAGTATTTGTCTGATGCCATATGTGATCAATTGCTCCAATTTCCTTCTTTGAAGTGTTTTAGGTATTAATCATATTTGATTTATCTCATGTTATACTAATATTTTATTGATTTTGAACATCTGGGATTGAACATAATTGATCAACAGGGTAAACCCCTTCTCATTTTAGATTAGAAAAAATTGTCAGGCATCAAGGTCAGGGGAATGATTTTAACATCTTTGTAGACCAATTCATGTATATTTATATAGTTGTTCATAATGAATGTCCACCAAGATTTTTCATAGAATGTAAGCAATTGCTTCAATTGAGTCTCAATTCTAGGGTAGGAGATTGATTTCTTTTTGAAGAATGTACCATTAGCTGAATTTATAGTTTAGAACTTAAACCATACTTTCTTCTAGTCTTACAAACACCAACAATTTTTGATTTAAAGTACATTAGGAAAATATTGAACTTGCACTTCATCCATTTTTCTGCAAGAAATCAAAAAGTCACTTTCACTTTGCTTGTTGAAGTATTTTCTTTTCTGGTCAAAAGTAAGTTTGCTCTAATTGTTGTTGATAAAATGATGAAGCATTTAAATTTTAAGGAAGAAAAAGATTGGAATTACGATCAATATCATATTATTTCCAATTTGAGAGTTTCCATTAGTTATTCCCCTTATATTCATCATGCAAATATAGATATAGAGAGATTAGCAAATAAATAAATCTAGATCGAAGTACAAGAAGTTTTGCAAGGACACCATGTTTTATCATGTGTGAAACAAACTGTCCAAAAATAACCAATCATTAACAAGAATGTACCAACCAAAACCATTCTAATTGATGATGATCAACCTTCAACATAAGTCAATGCTATAGTAAGTTCTACTGCAACTATGGCAATAAATATAGACACTAGTACATCGGTGCAAGAAATGGACTATATCATGGAGACTCCTAATAAAGCATAAATACTTAAAAAGAGAACATAAACAAAAGAACCAAGTGAGTGGGATGAAAGTAAAGCAAGTGGGCCATTTCCCTAAATAATGAGAATATATTCAAAATTATAATCAGATGAACAAATTGTTGAGAGACAGAGGAAGGAATATATAAATGCTAGTGGATTGATTCTTCGAAAGTCCACAATTTCTATAACTTAGATTCCAAAAATGAGTAAGCTAGATGAAATATCTCAAAATGAAATGTCACAATATGTGGGAAGTTCAAGGGAAGTATCAGTTACTGTGAAAGATATTGATACTTTTACAAAAATGATTAGGACCTCCCAGGTTATTAAATTCAATCAATTATGACAAAGACACCTTTGATATGGCCATTCTACAACCAAAAGTAAATAAATCTGAATGAGAAATCAAGTTTCCTGAATATGAGACTACAAAAGTTAAATTTGATCTTGACAAGATGCCCATGAGTGACAAGATAGAATGACATAAACAAACATGTAGTATGGTATCAATGGATTTGGTACAAGCTACAAAATGTGTCAATAAACTAAAATAAATGGTGATTAATCTAGAGAATCAACTGAAGCAAGAAAATGTTCTTAACAAAGCAATGCTAGTAAGTACTCACGATATTGAACAAAGGGTGATTGCACTTGGAGAAAATCCAAGTAATAAAGACGTTGTCAAAACTTTAGTAAAAGAAAAAGATAAATAAATTCAACTCTTAAAGTCAAAACTGAAGATACCAAGACCCAAGCATATTCAAACCAAGGAATTGGTTTAGGTGCAAAAAGAAAAAGAACAATTGATCGAGTAAGTTAGAAAGTTGCAACAACAAAATATCAGTTTGGGTTACATAATTGAAAAGTTGAATGAAGAAAAAGAAGCATCAATATCATCTAGCCTAGCTCAAGAGACATCCATCCTAGAGGTGGGAATTGTAAAGGAATATATTTTAGAAAATAAAATAGCTAAGGTAGAACAAACAATAAGTTTGAATAGCAAAATTTTGAATTTTCAAAGGAACTATCAAAAGTTGAAGTGAATATAAAATGGAAGAATGTAGAAATTACAGAAATGAAATCACAAATAGAGCAGAGAAATATAATAATTGATGATTTTCATAAAAAATTGACTGAAAGAGATAAAATTATAGCCAAGGGTCCTCAGAGAATTGAGGATCTAAAAAAAATCATTAGAAGAAGCTAAAACAAGAGTAGATGGAAATTAAATTTTGGTTGGAGAAAAACATGTAATTTATGATCAAATTATATTGATAATGCAAAAGCTTAGGGGTCATTTTGATGTTGTACAAAAAATTGAAGCTTTATCATAATGAGTACACCTTGAGATTAGCAAATCTTGGAGATAGTTAAGAGATAAAGCACAAGTGGCAGAGGATATAATTAAGTTTCTGAATGGTAGAACTCAATCCAAGTTAGTTGATATGGGTGTCAATGATCGAACCTCAATGATCATGGTAGCTAGTGAAGTACATGCAAAGAGAAACTTAATACCGACAACACAAAACAAGTGTAATGCAGTGAGTAAGCATGGTCAATACCTCTAGAAAAAATTCAATCCTTCAATCAAGCAGGGTTACCTTCCCCATGGAAAAGTGATAATTGGTTTTATAGGCTTGAGATACATAGTGAGGAATTGATGAAACACATAAACAATATTGAATGCTTTTGAGAAGTTGCTGACCCAATCAAGGGAAAATTGATATTTGATAAGCTTTCTCTTGCTTTTAGGCTCTTGAAAAATGTTGCTAATTTACATTATAGTTTACCACGTGCTTCTTTTGATATTTTTACAGAAATGGATATTGTTGCAAGAAAAATGTCTGAATTCATATATCTTGAAGGGAATGAATGGGATAAAATAGCCAGGCTATGAAGCAAACATTCAACAGTAGTTCAAGTGCCTCAAGTTGCTTCCATGTCATCACCTCAATCCTTAGGTGAAGATGAAATATGTGACTAGATAAACAAGTTGCATAGATTCCATGCATAACACAAGGAGGAATGAATTCTTTTCCAAGAATTTCAAGTACCACTCTCCACTACTTTTAGCAAACCGTTATTTGGAAAAAAATGATTAAGGTTCATGAATATAAAATCAAGAATGAAAAAGAAAAAAAAGGATCGAGTTTTAGAGACTAGAAAAAGAACTTGCTTCTGTCACTTTCATAGTGGAAAAAAAGTACCTAAGAGTTTTAAGAATTTTTACAACTTATATAAGTTTCTTAAGGATTCATCCCTCGTTCAATTAGTTCAGTCGTTTTTTTCTTATATTTCCACCTATTGAGGTTGTTTAGACATCTTTCAGAAAAAAAACAGATTTTGAATCAAGAAAAGCTTTAAAGATTTATTCACAAAGATTTTATTTGTATTTATTAAAGTTTTAATATATCAAAAGTTGCATGCAGTTTACAGATATTGATTCTTGTGTTGAATGTTGATAATATTAATGTAAAAATGGTGATATATTTATTTTTATGTTTGTAATTGATGGTATTTATTACTTAATTATTTATTGAAAATAAAGATAAATCATATTTTCTGTTGAAGTTGTGGATATCATCATGCATAGAGAGCCACTGGATATAATATTCCGAGAAGTGGTTTTTATTGGCCAACTCTTTTCATTGAAGTGAATAACAAGGTTAGGGCTTCTGTTGGATGCCAACTACTCACAGGTAAACAAAAATTTGCTCCACTACCCTTAAAGCCTATTGAAGTTCACACCATTTCAACAATCGAGGTTAGATTTCATTGACAAAATACATCCACCTTCTACTGGGAAACATTGATGGATATTGAATTCTACTGGTCACTTCACCAATGAGTGGAATCAATTCCTATAAGAAAAACCACTACTGCTATTGTGATGAAATTTCTAGAGGAATTTCTTTTATCTCGATTTGGCTATCCAAGGAAAATTATTGCTAATCATGTGAATGCATTTACATCTGCTACCTTGATTGCATTTTTATAGAAATACAACATAATCCTTGGGCATTCTACTTCTTATTTCCCATAGGGAAATGGACTAGCTAAGTATTCAAATAAGAATTTAATGAACATAATTAAAAAAACGTTACTCAAGAAGAAGAAAAATCGAGATTCCCAGTTGAAATATGCACTATGGGAAGGTAAGGTTAGCACTAAAATATATATTGATACATTTCCTTTCCAATTAGTCTATGGAGTTGGCATTATTTTTACTATTCATTTAGGAGTCCTAGTAATGAAGATATTGCAAGAAATATAGTAAGAACCCAATGAAATGAAACATAATTAATCAACTTGTTCATGTGCACCAAAAAATAGAACAAGCTACTGCTAAATTGCAAGTTTATCAAGATAAAATGAAAGAACTCTTTGATAAAAGGACAAGGATAATATTTTTTCCTTGGTTGAATTAATTCTCAAGTGGGATAAATGAAAAGAAGAATCTAGGAAACATGGAAAATTTGGCAATCTCTGGATAGGTCCCTTTATCGTGGAATTTGTGGAAGGACATAATTCCTATTTCCTTCAAAATCTATAAGGGGAAAGTCTTGGTGTGATTATCAATGGGTGATTCCTAAAACATTTCCTCATATACTGAATTTGATAGGCACTGTTGACCGACAAGTGTGATAAATCTTGTATAATTCTTTTTGTATAGTCCATTCCAAATTTTCTTCCATACTTGAAAATTTTGAGATCATCGTAGGTTCGTAACATATTACTTTGATACACCTAAGTTCCATGACCCACATAATACTCACTTCATTTTCACGACCCTAATTATGCACCTACATTTATAATTTTTTTTGGATATTCATTCGCGGGTGTAGAGCACTATTCTGACTCTCTCGCTTACTCGTTGTCCCGATTGTACATTGTCTCGATTGTCCATTGTCTCTATTGTTCATTGTTCCACACATCCCGATCCTTTATCCATCCCTCTGTTCTATCATCCTTCCTTCTTGATCCCTCTCACCTCGATCATTCGTTTTTCCACTTGTACAATATCCCGAGTATCTGCCACCCCGCCACACTTTACATCCTATCTTATCATGTTTCCCAATGTGCATTAAATTATAATTTTTAAAAATGAATACCACTTGTATACGTGTTAATATTGTTATTAATGACGAGCTTATCAAGACAACTTCCCATAAATTTCAATACTAATTATCATTAAAAATCCTTGAGTTAAGAGCCCCAGAATGTGTTAAAATAAATAAGTGTATTTCGATAATACCGATTTGAAAAGAGCTGTTCATTAAGTTCGTCACCTTGGTTAAGTATGACAACTCGAAGAAAGGAACAATTATGAGGATATACCATCAACCTTTTGGGACGAGAAGACTAGATATTTCAGTGGTCACAGACATACATGTACTACTATACATTACCACCCCCATAAAAGAGTTCGAAAAGATTTTGACATCAGGAACTGCATCGACAGGTTGCTTTCCAAAGGTTATGATTTCAAGGAATTAATTTTCTGGTGTATTGAAAATTTTGACAAGGAATGAAGAATTATTCAGTTACAAAGAGAATTTCCCTTCTCTTTATCTCCCTCAACTTTCAAAAAGATGTTCATGCTCCCCAAGCCGACAATGATTTTCAAGAGGGACGAATTTAAGGACTTCTTGAAGATGAAAAAATGAGGCTTCGAACTCCTGCAGGACTACCTCGAAGACCCAACAATTTTTCCTTAAGACTTCTCAAACATGTAGGTAAGCTCACTAAATAACCCATATTGAGAAATGACATGGTTGTTTTCCAGAATTACTGGACAAGAATCTATGACTACTGTTCCTAAGCTTGCTATGTTCAAACTTATTTTCTCAATTCATCACAACTCCATCTTTGACCGGGCCAGGATTAATACAAGTGAGTTATCTTTTCAGTTGGGAAATTTCATAAAAAATAAAAGGTTTTACATGTCATATTTGATTTTTACCGTGACCTAGTGTCATGTATTCGATGGTCGACCCTTAGCTAAAAAGGTTAATTGTAAATTCGACTCTGTGCAAATGTGGTACCCCACACTTTGGAAATAGAAAGCCGCATATCACTTCTATGAAGTGAACAATACTTTTATCTCATCTTTCAAAAGGTTAATTAATGGACCCACTACATTAAGATTATCCCTGGAAGCCACATCTTTATTAGACAAGAAAGGAAGTTTTGAAGCCATGGAAAATTTTAGTGTTATCAAACTCTATTGTTCGTATGAGAAACCTTCATACTTGCCGTACTATGTTTCTGATAAATATTTATAGTTGAGATATGTAAAAAATACAAATTTTGGGCTCATTTCTTCTACGAGAAAAGGAAAAAATAGTTCATCCCATTACCAAGCAAAATTGGGGAGATAACTATAAAAAGCATTACCCATCTTGATGAAATATCAACTCAGTTTTATTTATTCAATCTCAAGAAAGAAAATGAAATCAATGGTTTCGACCCTAATCAATTATTTATGACACACATGAAATTTGTAGGATATAACATGTCATTTTCAAAAACATTCTTATTTGGAGAAGAATAAGGTGATAGTCAAAACCCTCAATGGTTACATGCGGAAAATTTGCAAGAAGATATTGAGACAGTCATAGTACAACTAATCAACACAGACAATGAGGAAGAGTTGTGAATGAGAGAAGTTCACGGTCCCCAAATGTTTCTAAAAAAAGTGTCCTACCCAAAGGAAGACCCCATATTTCAGTTCAAGAACAAAGAAAGTCCTCGATGGATAATTTCGATGATGAAGGAGAACAAAACCCTTCTAAGGGAAATCTAGAAAATCCACACAAACTCCCAGTTTCCAGCAAGAGGAAAATAGGTACAAATAAAGAGGGAGAACGTGAAGAAATACTTGGAGATGAAATTGTCCTGGAAGATATGGAACTTGATGTAAACATTGAAGAAATTGAATTTGCGGGTGAAGAACATATGCTACAAGAAAGGAGAACAATGGTAAAAGAATTGGCTACTCAAGATCCAATCATATTTGAAGAGGAGTCTCTTACCCTTCATCGGACCACATTCAATAAAAAATCAATAAAGTTAGTCATTGAAAAGGTCAATGAAAAAAATAAAAATACAAGAAAAATGGAATTCAGAATTTGACTTTAAAGGGGTTCCACCCTCAAAGGTCGTAGAATTCCATGAGGCCACATGAGAAGATTTAAAAATTTCAATTAAAGATATAGAGAATGAAAATGATATTTTAAAAGATAGAGTGAGAGAACTAGAAAATGCTATGATGCCACCACCATTGTTTTCTAGTCCTATTGCCACCATATAGCCCTTGAGAAATCTTGAAGGAAGACCAAAATCAAGCTCAATATTAAAAGGAACAACAAGTCTGCTTGATGCTATTTGGAGATATGTCGGTGAAAACATCCAAAATAAAATGTCCCTGATTCTTGAAACCTGAGAATTGACAACATTTTCTTTTTCTATGCTCAAGAATGACAAATTTTAGGCAATATCTTCAAGCAGATGTTGAAAATGATGAATATTTTTACAAAGGGGCCATTTCCACTTTTGTTTCAAAGGTTTAAGTTCTTAGTGAATTTCGGAGAAAAGAAGAGGATTTTTCTTTGGCAATTCATATAAAACAATTAAAGGCATGTTGGTTAACGAGAATAAAAAGTTTAAAATAAATGCTAGTTAAGTGTGACATCATAAGTGTAAAAAGAGGTGAATTATATTTAAAGTTGATTGAATTAGAACTATCCGGGTTGACTGAAGATGTGCTGGACCCACACTTAATTATGAATTCAATACTCTTATCATAGGAACAAATGGAAGAAAAGATGGACTCGTTAAAGATTGCTCGTTAAAGATTGCATCAACATAATAGTTAGACAACCCGAACAAATATTCAGAGACAAAGATAAAGAGTTGGTTGGTCCATTATGTGAATAAAAATGATGATATTGAGGATACCCTTCATCAACTCCCAATGGATTTTAAGGATTTGGAAAATTTATTATTTGATATTAACGTGAGACAAGAAATAACCGTGGCACCAATGAGAGAATATATCGAAAATTGGTTAAAGAACACGTTAATTAAAATAACTGAATCAGATAAAGAAGAAGTAGTTGCAAATGGTTAAGTAGTTTCAACAAAGGACAATATAAATGAAATCCCAACTTGCAAATAGAGAAGAGAGATTCCATCACAGTAAGTCAAGAGATCATCTTTCATAGTTTCCCATCTTCTATACTTCTTGATTAGAAATCATCCAATTGTGTCTTTTCATTCTTTGAATACTCATAGCCGATTTCTAACCATTTTCCTCCTTCTCTTCCAGGTCCAGGTCTATCTTTTAAAGGTCCACGAGAGCCCCATCCTAGTCTGTTTGGACAAACACATTCATTTTAATTTTACTTTTCATTGTAAAACCATACAATTATTTTTGAATCCCCAGAGAACTATCTCGGGGCACAACTTTAATGATTTCTCATACTTTTGAATTTTTAAGTATGAGATTTTTGGAGTGTGCCTATCATATTCTCTTTCAGTTTTAAATGTGATATTCATTTAAATTTCTCTGCATTGTGGACTTATATCTTTCTATCTTATGAATGTGACCAAATCTTGTTATATTGTGATGAATATAAGGAATGTGTTAATATTACATGATGTTTTCTTTATTTTTTTTTATAATATTGTAGATATATCATATTTATTTTATGAATAAGCTCCTAATCCTTTTCTTAGGAACCCTTCTTTGTGAATATACTTTTTATATACTTTAAACTATATTTTCATTATTTATTTTAAGCCATAACAGATGAGTACCACCTCTTTATAAACACAAGGGAATTTATCCTCATGAGGTTGTTGTTGAGATCTTGAACAATTTGAACTTCAACATTTGGAAACCATACTGGGAAAACAAAGGCTGGTTTCAGAGACCAAGAATTTTTAATGACTCAACCAGAACAAAATCAACCTCAATTACAAGTCAGACTTAGAAATCAGGGAAGTATTCTACATCAATTGTATGAGTTGGTGTTAACTAAAAAACAAATTCAATAAGAGCTTGAAATATCTTGGTGAACCCTTGCTTGGGAGGAAGAAAGAGAGATAGCATTGAGGCAAAAAAGACAATTGTGAGTCCAAGAAAAACTGGAACCTTATAAAGGTCCATTAACAAGAAGTAAAAGTAAGAAGCTTTTGCTCCACAAAGTTGGTAAAAGTTCCAAGTCATAAACAAATTAAACCCTAATAATGGGGATTGAGAAGAAAGAAATGAGATTCCAAATGAAGAAATAGAAAGAAACGATAGAAAAATAGTTCCAATAAGAAGGGCTAGGTCCAGGCCACTTAATTTACTTGGAGAACAACATACATTACCAACCCTCACTCAAGGAGTTTTACCATTTTTTTTAGGAGATGGAATCATGGATCCAAAGAGACACATGGATAAATTTTTAAGTATTTGCGATATACATTTGATTGAACATGATGATGTGATGGTCAAAGTTTTTATGCAAACCTTGATAGGTCCAACTTATGATTGTTATCTTTCTCTTCTAGCTCAATCAATTATATTTTTTGATGATTTATAAAATATGTTTATGACTATGTATGAACTCCCAATTTCATACCATACTCTTCTTAATTAGTTTACTTAAATCCATCTTAAGAAACAAGAAAGAATCATATATTTTAATTTATGGTTCTTTAATACCCTGAATCAAATCCCAGAAGAACAATGACCTAATGATCCTATCATTTTTGGGTGTTATAAGAATGCAATTCCTGCAAATGTGAATTATGCAATCATATCTTCACAAATAAATGATCTACATGTAGCCATCCATAAGGCAACATGAATGGAAGAGTTTATCTTGGAGACTAATGCTGATCTTGTGATCATTCTTGGAAATGTACAAAGACAAATGAATACTTTGTCCATATCATCTCAAGGACCATCTACTTCAGGAAGTATTGAAGATCGAACAACTGGTGGAGGAATTCTTCAAGGGGTTCCTCTTAATTTCAAAAATGATCCAGGAGTTTCCCAAGAAACAATACAAAATATAGTGATGGCTCAAATGAGCAGAACAATTAGAAAAATGTAGAATGAGATTACTAGACTTAAAATAGCTAAAAATATTGTTCCACCAAATCCAAACATAATAGTTTCAGTACAATATCAAAGAATAAGAAATGATAGATTTGAAGAAGATAGACCAAGAGCACCCAAAGTTCCAAATACTAATGCTATTGTGATAGCATAAATTGTAGAAGAAGAAAGTTTTGAAAATTTTGATCAAGGAGTAGAGGTAAACCAAGATGAAGTATTAGAATCGATAAAAATGGATGAAGGTACGTCATCTTTTTTCATTTTTGAAGAACAAGAAGATCTTGACGATTCACAAGACAACACCATCCAGACTAGATCACAAGTGAATAAGTCCAAGATAAACGAAGCACTTGAAAAAGAAAAGGAAAAAGGTCAATACTTCAGAAATAGAAAAACAACAAATAGTTGTTAATCAAACAAAAACTTAACTACAAATGAATTGCAATTTAGTTGATGAATTAACCAAGCTCATAATTACCTTATCTTTCATGGAGGTGGTAAACATACCACAACAAAGAGAAAATATTTTGCAGATATTAGATGATTCAAATACAAGAATAGAAGTCATTGTCATGAATACATGGCAACAACAAAATGTTCCATCGGTAAGACCAAGGGGTAAAGTCCCACCACTCTATATATCGATATAAAATCATGATTTTACACTACATAATTGTTTGGTTGATAGTGGAGCTACTAACAACATTATGCTACTATTAGTCATGGAGGCTCTTGGAATGGGATGCAAAAAATACCATGAGATCAGAGAAAACACATATGCCATTGATTCAAGAAAGGTGCCGTCATACGGTGAAATAAAATATTTTTGTGCATGGACAAGTGCAACCCCTCATATTACAATAGTTTTCACCATCATAGTTGTGGATTTGCCTCCAACATATGGAGTTGTATTAGGAAGAGATTGGTGTTCATTAATTGGAGGATATATTATGAATGACAGAAGCTGCATGATGCTTCCTAATAAAGATGGGACAATTGTCACAATTCCTCGAGAAAATAGAAATCCCATAACATTCAAGAAAAAATAAAATAAAGTAATGCAAAATTATATTGATGTTGGAATTGGAAATTATGCTATTCTTAGTACAAAACAAATGAACCCTCTTAAGCAAGATGAAAAAGATTCTTTCCAAGGGTTCTATAAAATGTCATTTGATGGTGCTTGTTCAAAGTTTGGAAATGTAGTTGGAATTGTTTTTAAAATTCTTCAATTTGGTATATATCTACATGCCATTAGATTGGAATTCCCATGTACCAATAACAAAGAAGAACATGAAACATTGATCCAAGGAATGATTCTTTCTCTCCAAATGAGAGTATAAAATCTGGTGGTAGCTAGTGACTCATAGTTGGTTATAAATCATATAAAAAAATCACAAAATCAAGAAAGAAAAACTAAAGCATTATGTAAAAAGAGCATGTGAACTCATGAATTCGTTTAATTCTTTCAATATCTCTTTCATTCCTCAAGATAAGAACTAAAAAGATGATTCATTCGTAGTAGCTACATCTCTTTTCAATTAGGATGATTCCCAAAATCAAAGTACATTTCATGTTAAGAGAATTTTCCAACCTTCAACACTTGATCGTCAAGACTATTTGCAAGTCTTTGAAAATGATGAACATATTGCAGATTTCCTCACAGATCATGATTCGATAATTTCAAATGATTCTCCCAAATAACTTGGTGATTGAAATGTTGCAACTTTTTCTAAAGTTTGTGTCAGTTTGGAATCTCTTTTTACAAGAGATGATCAAACAAAAATCCCAAATCCAAAAGAAGAGACATTTTTCAAGAAGGTTCAATAGACACAAAAAATCAACATTGGTACTCGTGATTCTCCAAAGCATTTAAATCTTGGTACTAGCTATACAATTGAAGAAATTGATCAATACACTTCATTGTTCAAAGAATTTCATGACATTTTTGCTTGGACTTATGATGATTTGAAGGAATATGAAAAGTCTATTTTTCATCACATTATACCACTCAAAGAGGGATAAAATCCCATTAAGAAAAAATTGAGAATGATAAATCCTAAGTTGAAGCCCTTGGTAAAAATTGAGTTGGAAAAATTGAAGAAGGTTAGTATAATTTTTCCAATTAGACATTCATAATGGCTTTCAAATCCCGTTATAGTGATAAAAAAGAGTGGATAAATTCATCTTTGTGTTCACTTCAGAGATCTCAACCGAGCAAGTATTAAAGATAACTACCCACTCCCAAACATGGAAATGTTATTACAACAAGTTACCGGTTCTACTTTGATGTCCATGCTGGATGGTTTTTCTGGATATAACCAAGTGCTTGTTGTTGAAGATGATAGACCCAAGACTGCCTTTGTTACACCATTGTGTTGATGCTTGAAAGCACAACGATGAATACTATCCTCGAAATGATTGCCAAGATTTATTATTTATCTATATTAATAATATACTAGTAGGTGGGAACCCATTGTTTAACTTATGGCACTATGATGGATGAGCAACACTTATATTTTGGTTGTCTATGTGTTGGTTGTGACACAGTTTGCTACATCTCATTTGCTTCAAATCATGGTCAAAATGTTTATGGTAATATGTGGTGGTTGGGTGATAAAAAAATGGAGTTAAATGGTTTCGATGATCTCTCATGAAATATGACTATGCTGCCTTTTGGATCAAAGTATTATACCCCAGTTTTAGTTCTGACATTGTATATTGTTAATGGAAAATGTTTGGGTGATCTTGACTCTTGCTACTATTGTTATGCACATTGGTTGAATTGCAATTGGGTTGTGTTCCTAGCAAGTTTTCATTTGAAGAAATTTGATAGTGGCAAGGGGTGGCGCACTTTGGACTATCGTGCACCTTGCAGATGTAATATGGAAAGTGGGATACTTGGTTGTATGAATGGTTTTTGAATGTAATGGTATGGTGAGCTAGCTAGTGGGTTTCGCTCATACTAATATATGAATGAGGAACCAAAGGAAGAAGCGACGTGCAGTAAATGCACATCACTCAAACTCCCCTTGAGCCCGTCACCCTATTCATTCTTGCATTTTTGGCTCTGTTAGTTGCTGCTGCTTCGCCGTGCCTGGTCGTGCAAGAAGTATACAACCTTGGTTGTTTCCCCTCGTGAAATATTTTACAGGTATGGGTTTTATTACTTTTCCATCCATGAGAGTTGCTCTTCCCTTGAATCAAATGTTGGCTTTGGTTGCTCGTGTTCTATGTGATTCTCAAGATATTTTGATGTTTTGGAACTGTGTATTTATGGTTGCATCCTTGGTTTCCTGTGGTGGTTTTTCTAGGGCTGTTGGCATTAAAAATTTGGTCGCGTGGTCCTTGATGTGTGTAATCGTTTGCAGGGAATTGTTGAGTAAATATTGCAGTGGACCTTGCTTTTCCATGGTTCTATTTTCGTGTTTGGCATCTCTGTTTAAATTGGTTATTGCAGTCTGCCTAAACTCTGGTCTTTGCGAATACCCCACCTATAGATTGACATTACTGGTCTCTATGGATAGTGTACCCACACCATATTTTGACCTTGTGGGTTTTTATGTGAACTATGATGAAATATTAGAACATTCAGTGCCTTGTCTTGGAAAAACCCTCAATTGTTGGCTTGCTTGCTATAACCTCACTGTCACTATTGCGTGGTAAATGTTATACAGTATGAGAATATTGCTAACCAAATTTTGATAGGAGCATTATTCATGATTTTTGGTTGGGCACGGGTTTTTATTTGGTCACTTGTTATGCTGTGTTGAGGAAAGGGTTGGCTTCACTTGTTTTTTTTGGAAGTTGCAGTCTGTTGTTTGAATCCCATGCAGTCAAGAGCAATGTTACAAATTATTGTTTCTGTGATCGATTATGATAGGGAACCTATGGAATGAAATGTCTGTGCCATTCAATTGCCAAAATCTCTGGTCGAACTACCTCGTTGTCTCTACCACTGACTATCTTGAAACCTAAACATTACATTGAAAGCGTATTTACTCCAATTTGAAGTTGATGAGAGCACTCTGCTTGCTCGATTGCATGTGAACGATTTTGTTTGGTCCCTTGCTTGGAAATTCTGGAAAGAAATCTGTACCCACCTATTCATTTGAAGTTAAAATCTATTGAAGCTTGTGTTCCAAATAATGAATGTTGTTTTTGGTTCAATCATTATGTTGATTGTTAAAAAAGGGGCGCATGTGTTTGAAATGTCTGAGGCTCGACTAGAGTAATAATGCCTAGAATAAATTGAATTGAACAATGGTTAAATTAATGATGGATATAGGTTGTTTTGGAGTACTGTGCGTGACCTTGTTGGATTTAAAGGATTACTAATGGAGTCGATGTTATGAATCATGGATCAAGGACTATTGTTGTATTCTTGTAGTGATTATGGTGTTGTTCGTCATTTTTTTTATATAATGATTATATGGTTAAAATAATCACTGTGGTTAAAAAATTCTGGGTACATCAAATAGTTTTTTGTGTAAAATAATTCAGAGGCCAACAAACAATTTGTTAAAGAAGACATCAATTTGGATTATTGTTTTGAGAACAAATTATTGGTTAAAATTCAAAATTCTGGACAAAGATAAATTTTGATTGCATTTAAGGTAGCAGGTCTTGATTTGTTTCACTTGAATTGTATTCATATTGATTCCCTATCATTCTATCATTTTCCCGCTAATTAGACTCCCACCACGATACCGATTTCACTTATTGCATCCATGTTCTGTGATATAAATTTAAAAAGAAAAGTCTGTGTGGAAGCAAAAGAAGGATAAAATAGCAAGGGTTGATGACTGATATTCTTGATATTTTTATACACAGTTAAATTGTTTGGTTAATTGTTGAACAATATTCGTTTATTGATCCCCTATCATTATACCACTTTTTGTTAATTACACTCCCTCCATATTTCCCATGAACCCTATCATTCCC